>CAUYUJ010016103.1:238248-270748 GCA_963575745.1 Prorocentrum cordatum
GTGCGTCCTCCAGCGCAACGCCGCCGACGCGGTGCTGGCGGGGACGCAAGCGCCAAGCTTGGCCGCCGGCGCCAGGCCAGGCGCGGGAACCCCGGAGGGGGCTGAGCTGCCAGCTGACGGACCTGCGCCCCGGGCGCCGACGCTGCTGACGCCGCGGGCGACGCCCCAGCTGCGCGCGCGCGGACGCCGAGCTGACACTGCCCGCCTGGCTGGCGGCGGCGCCGCGCTGGACCGACGGCAGGTCGCGAGCAAGGCGGCGCCGCGGCTGCCGCGCGGAGCAGAGCACTCGACTGGTAGAGCAGAGCAGCGCGGGCGCGGCGCTGCTGCTGCTGCCGCGGGGGGTGGCGCTGGGGAGGCGGCGGCCGGCTGGCGCGGCGGCCCGGGGGCGGCGGCCATGCGCGGCGGCGCGACACTGGCCAACGCGCAAGGAGGCTGCAGGCCTGGCGGCGTGCGCTGGCGGGCTTGCGAGCAGGCCGCCCGGCGGCTCACGGCGCTCGGCTACTGGGTCCTGCCGGTGTCCGCCGGGCTACCGAGTAACGCAGGCTAGCGGCGCCGGCCGGCGCACCCCGTCGGCTACGGGGCCAGCCGCCGCCGAGCGGTGTTGGTCCTGGGGTTGGGGGGTTGCGCCGGCTCCCGACCACAGAGCTCCAGCCACGGCAGATACCCGCGCGCGCCGCCGGAGGAGGAGGAGGAGGATGAGAATGAGGATGAGGATGAGGATGAGGATGAGGATGAGGAGGCGGATGAGGAGGCGGAGGAGGAGGAGGAGGAGGAGGAGGAGGAGGAGGAGGAGGAGGAGGAGGAGGCTTGGCTTGGCTTGGCTTGGCTTGGCTTGGCTTGGCTTGGCTTGGCTTGGCTTGGCCCAGCAGGCGGTGCTACAAAACTAGCCCCCCCCCAAATCGGACTCCTCCTCAAAGTCGGGGTCCTCGGAGGCCTCAGAGGCTCGCTGGATGGCCTGCTGCCCCAGCTCGAGCACCTGCGGACGGTCCTCGGCCGTCAGCCCGTAGGCGCGCAGCACTTCGTCCCTCCCACCCACCTCCGCCCGCCCCCAAGTCGAACGCGACAGAGCGGCGGCGGCGGCGGCAGGGGCCCCTATGGCTTCGGCCTGGGCCTGCAAATACCCTCGGGCCACTGGCATGACCCCATGGGGGTGGTCGAGGCGAAGGTCCCTCACCCCCGTCCTGTAATTGGGGAACTGGCCCTTACAAATCCTCCGAAGCTCCTCAGTGAGCGACGGAGTTAGCTTGCCGCCAGAGCAAACTGCTCCGCAACGGCAGCAGAACTGAAAAACACTTACCAACAGGCTGTCCCCTGCGACATCAGCCTGCAGCAACAAGCGCTGCCTCCAACGAAAACTGATCACTGATCCTAGCGAACTCCTCCCACCCAGGCCCCACCTCCCCAGGCCCCCCCCTCTCCTTGGGGCTCCTCGGGCGGCTCCTGGTCGGGCTCGCCCTCGGGAGCTGGTGCAGCAGCAGGGGCCTGGCGGGCGGAGAGATACCGCACCATCAGATCCTCGTGGTCCCTGCCTTCAGCTAGCAGGTGGACCTCGGCGGCCCAAGCGGCCGCATCTCGGGCACAAGCTGCGAGCCCCCTCCAGAGCTCGTAAAAAGTTTGGTCGACCCCGTGCAGCGCTGCTCCTCGCTTAGCGTGCTTATCGGCCAACTTATTCGCACGAAACTCCCATGCAGTGGTGGCGCCAGCATCTACGTCAGCACGCGTGCAGTGGGCTCTCGTTTTGTGAATCCTGATGTCGGAGCTCTGAAAACTAGCCCAGAATTGGCCCTAGAGATGGGCCCTCGGGTTCCCACTGTCCGAGCCCCCGCCCTCTCCCTTCCAAACAGTGCCGACAGTGCCAGAGCAATCGGCATGCACATCGAAGGGGGGCAAGGCGATTTGCGTCAGCATATTCAACGCAAAGTCCCCGGCGTCTCGTGCAGTCTGTCGAGGAGACACCGCACGTGGGACTGGCCCGTAGGCCGCCGAAACTAGCTGGCCGAGCCTATCAACCTGGATGACGGCCCAGCCCGCGCGGGCTAGGTGGGGACAGTCGGCCCATAGGGCCGACCCGTCTGTGAAAAGCGTGCTTGGCAGCAAGCCCAGCTCAGGTTTGTTGACCCAGAAGATGGACTGCTCGGGCTCCTCGGGGACCTCCAGCAGCTCGAGGGGGCAGGGGAAGATGCCCTTGGCGAACCTCTCCCCGACCTCGAAGCCCCAGGACTTGACGCGAGCCGCTCGGGCCCGAAGGGACCTAGATGTTTGTTTTTTTGTTCTCTCTCTCTCTCTTTCTCTCTCTCTCTCTCTCTCTCTCTCTCTCTCTCTCTCTCTCTATCTCTCTCTCTCTCTCTCTCTCTCTCCTTAGTACGTCGTGCGCGGGACAGCTGTAGCCCCTGTGCCAGAGGGGCCCGTCGGGGCCACCACAAAGTTGACAAGCCCCCGTGTCCGTGAGGCCGTGCTTGTACAACCTGCACTGCGGCCAGTGGCTCCCCGAGATGATGGACCTGATGGGACCTCTGATGATGACGGGACCATCCTTGCGCCTCCGAGACCTTGTGCAACAGGGGGCCCGACGCCTGCCAAAAGATGGCCTTACACCACGGAGCCTGGGGTTCCCGTGCCCACAACGCTTGACGGTCTGAGGCCCTCGAGGCCCCTTCCTCAACCAAACTCTTGATCAGAGCTGGGGGCGGCCTTTTCAGATCCAGCTTCTCGCCGCGGTCGGTGACGAGCACTGTGCTGGAGTCCAGCTGCCACCCGATCCCCTGCAAGGAAAGAACGGCTACCTCCGCAGGAGCCGCCGCCGCTGCCCACGGCGCCTTCAAATTCATCAGCCTGGCCTGCGCGCTCTCGAAGCACGTCTGTAGAACGCCTACCTTCGGGAACGACTCCCAGACCGCCTGCGGCCACTGGAAGACGACTGCACCTATGTTCAGGATGAGCGGGTCCACCCGTGGGCCCTCCTTGAAACTGCGGAGCCTGAGGTCTGCTGAGACTCCTCGTGAAACTTTCCCAAGCTACCAAGGGCTCCGAGACGAAGGGCATGCAGACGCGACGGAGGGACCCCCTGGATGCTGGAGGCCCACAAGGCCGACGACGTTGGGCCCGACCTCTGAATCCAGGCCGTCTTAGCCCCAGCCTTCCGAAGCAATCCGATCTTCAAAGCTCTCTTCTTGACCCCCTCCCATCGAGCCCTGGTAATACCAACTCGCCTGGAAGTCCCCATGGTAGCGTCTGTGCCTAAGTTTCGAGACGACGTAACCCTGCTGGTTGGGGGCAGTGGCCAGGCCTGCTGCAACTGCGCGTCAACCTCCGCGCTGCTGCGCAGATACTTCGACTTGTCTGAAACGGGCAGTCCGAGCTCTGCAAAGCTGGCGATGAGCGAATCCGTGCCACTCGACAACTGTTCGACCACGACGGACGGGGGCGCCACAATCTGCAAGGCTATGTCAGCAATCACGTTTCTGACAGCCAACTGTGGCCTGGAGAACTGAGCTAAGGTGAACGGCTTAAGCAGCAATGATTGTGATAGCGCCGCCGCAGCGGAGCAACCCGCGATGACCCCTCCGTTGGCCTGTATGGCCTGAGATACACACCCACCGTAGTGCAGCATCCCATCGGCAGCATATATAGCGCAGAGCCCCCCGAAGCAACTTAAGGTTAAACTTGTGCTCTACCGCCGCTGCAACCAGGTCCGAATACGTGATGTGCTCGTAGAATTTCCTTAGGCCTAGCAGTGCTGCCGCTGAAGCCGTGCCAATGCAGTGCCCGGAGTGCGCTAGCATGTTATGCACCCATCCAGCCCGCTCGCATGTAGTGTCGGGGCCCGCGCCCCGGAAAAAAAAAAAACTGATGCGGGATGCTCCACCTCCCACTTCTTACATAAGGCCTGTCGGCACTTTGACCAAATCTTCGTGAAGAAGCAAAGCAGTCCTATTGGCCTGACCCCACCATCAGGTTTATCCAGGAAGCTGATGTTTGTGAGGAGGTCTGAGAGCACTTCAGGGGCCTCTTCGAACCCATGGGGGATGTCGAGGATCCTTACTTGGTGGGACGGGGGGAGCAACAAGACCAGCTTGGGGTGGAAGGCGCCCCATCCGAGACCTGCACCTTCAGCATACCCACGGCGCACGTGCAACAGCTGGTCCAGCTCTACTGGCGGCAAAGCGTCCCCCTTTCACGTCCCAGGTTGACGGGTGCTCCTGACCCTTCCTCCTGTCCTGGTACCATACCGCCATCCACTGGTCACACAAGGCCTGGACGGCCTCATCCCCGTTCACAGGGAGGTCGACCTCGTCGACGGGGGCAGAAAACTGGCAGCTGCGGTCGGTCAGCGACCTCCGAGAGAAAGCGCGAGCAACCCGTCCCCCCTTCCCCACCGATTCCGACGCCCAGGTCTTCCATCTAGCGAGCGAATCCTTCGAGTCCTGCCCCCTCAAAGCGTCGACATACATATCTAGCTGCTCAAACTGCCTCTCTGCGTCCACGTGAGCCGACTCGACTGCTGAAATCAAGTCAAGCACGAACGGCTGGCCCACCTCGTGGGCGGAGTTGCAGTCTAGGTTCGGGACCATGCCCCTCAGCCTAGCGGACCACTCCTTGAGCTTGGCCTTGCCTGGGTTCCCCAAGTTGCCTCTGGACAAGGCGAGGGCCCTCTTGGCGAGCGCCTGGAATGACATCCAAGAAGTAGTCCTAACCGAATGCCTCCGACGAGCCTCGCGGGCCCATGCCGCTTCCAGGGGGGACCGTGACCGTCTTGGGCCCTGCAGCCCTACCGCAGTGCGCACCCCTGGAGGTGGCCTCGATATCGCATAGGTTGACGAGCCAGTTCTCGGAGAGGGTGAACCACTCTTCCCCTTCAGCGAGCCCCCATTGGAGGCCCCCTGGATCCCAAGACCATCCTTCTTCGCCCTGGAATCTGCGGGGGCCCATGCAAGGCTCCAGCGGGGAACGTTTGAAGTGCGCCTGCTTCGTGATGAGCCTGGTGGGGGAGAGGCCCTCTAAGATGAGTCCAACAGGCATGCGATGGTGCACTGGTGCATCAGGGAAGCATCGGACTTCCCGAACACAATGACTAAGTGCACGGGCACCAACAAGGAAGTCCAGCTCGCGAGCCTCCTTCTCCTTCCTGCCTTGGGCTCCTCCTTGATCCCCCCTCCCCCCCGTCTCCTGCATCCCCATGAGCTGCAGCAGCGTCGCCGCCTCCCGCAGCACCAAATCTGCAAGTTGGCTGACCTGGGGTAAACAACGACCCGCCTACTCGTTCGATCCACCCACTGGTCGCCAGCTCGTGGGGCGTGAAGTTCCAGTCGGCCTGCATTGACCATAGACTCTGGATGTTGCACACATGCTGCCCCAGGGCGCTCAGAAGCCGAAGGTTATCATCGCCCGTAGAAACAGCCTTCCCAAGGTTCATGTCGAACTGATGTTATAGACCCCACTGGTATGCCTGCTGGAGCTTCTCATCCGTCTTCGGTCGCGTCCCCTGAATGCGAATCACATGTGGCTGCACGCCGCCACGGTCGGGTCGCTTCAAGTCAATCAGCTCTGGCCCCCGATCTTGGCACCAGTCCATTGCCAACTTGGGGGTCTCCCAACTGCTGGCATTAGCTCCGACCTGCAAGAGCTCCTGGCTCACGACCGACTGCAAGCACAGGGGGGGCCCTCAATCGCCACGACCGCCTCGCCGCCCTTGCTGTCGACGGTGAGCTTCTGAACTGAGCTTCCTTGGACAGCTGCAAACGTCTGCCGGGTCCGCGGAACTCCCTGCCCCCCGACCCCGCGCGCTGTTGCCCCCGCCTCCTGTGGAAGGGGTGCCCTGGGGGACGGGGAGGCATGGGGCGACGCAGCCTGACGGGGAGGCCCAAGACCTCCCCCGCCAGGACTTTGCGTCCGAACGCCAGACGAAGACCCAGTCGTCGCTGCCACCGAAGGAGAGCATGTCGCCGACGATGGAGGAGCCGCCTCGCATGTCGCCGTTCTTGCCATCAAGCTCGCTCCTGCCCCAAACCCCGCTGGGCGGGCCAGTTGGGGGGGGGGGGTATGCCCAGCAACTCCTTGCGGCGGCCTCTGCGGCCCCCGAGGGGCCGTGAGCGCACCAGTCGACGCGGATGGCCCAGTCCTCGACAAGGAACACCGCGGCGATGTGGGCAAAAGGGGTTGGACGACGAGGGGCTGAATCCCTCTCCCCCTTGCCCCAGGCTCCGCTTCCCGAAGCAGATCTCGATGCGCCTAGCTGCGGCCACTCCGTCTCGCCCAGTTCAACCCTGCTGCCATCGCGCAGGCGGAAGAGCATCCAGTCGAACCGCAGGTCATCGCGCAGGACTGGCATCGCGAAGCCCGTGGCCTCCTCCCGCTCGGCGTCGACCTTGTTGCTTCCCAAGAAGCAGCCCAGGACGCTCGTCACTGGGGCCATCGCTGCCGCAGCGGTCTGGACGAGGCTACCCAGTCCTTGGCTTTTTGACTCGAATGCCAAGGGCGGCAGCTGCCTCGATGCACTTGCGCTTGGCTTCTGCTTGGTCCTCTTGCGCCGCCTGGCGAAGGCGCTCCGCTGCATCAGCAAACTCCTTCTGCTTCTGCTCGTAGCCCTCGCTCCCCAGGAGCTCCACGTCGATGTCGTCGCCTCCTGCTGCAGCGTACTCGCCGTCTGCAGCGGCCGTGCCGCCTGGCCCTCCACTGGCGCCGCCAGCAGAGCCAGCAGCAGCAACAGTAGCATCTGCAGCGGCCTGCTGAGCAGCGCGCTTGGCCTCCAAGGCCGCAGCGTTGAGCCGCTGGAGGGCGGCCAGGGCTGCTGCCCCCTCAGACGACTGGGCCACGCTGTCGTCCAAGGCCGCCGAGATAGCCTTGAGAGGGTCCGTGCTCTCCTCAGCCTGAAGACGGAAGAGCGCCGTCTCCGCTGTGCCGAGCTCGCCCTTGAACGTCTCGACGCTGGCGGAGATCTCGCTGAGCTCCTTGTCCAACTCCTCACGCTGCGAGCGAAGGGCAGACCCCCGCGACTCCAGCTTGCCCAGCTTGGCGCGCAAGTTGTCGACCTTCCATCTCTGTGTGCGCGCTGAAGGGGCTTTCGGTACCGTAGCCATCTGCGCCTTCTTCTTCGCTTCCTCCACTCCAGACGCGTCCAGGCCCTCGCGTTTGAGGAACTGCACCACCTCGGCGTGGGTGAGCTCCTTGCCACTGGACTGCTGTGGAGGCATCTTCCACGGCGGCCTGCTCCCTTCGAGCATCGCCACCTTCGACTGCAGGTCCTTGATGAGCTTCGCCTGGGCTGAGCTAGGCTCACCCGCGCCCGTAGAGCGAGGCGGCCCGTTCGCCCATGCACCTCCTGGCTTGCGCATGGTGCTCTTGGAGGGCGGGGATGCAGCAGCTGCGGCCCTCTTAGCTGCCTGCACCACCTTGCTTGGCGCAGCTCCTGCACAGGCCCTGCACTTGATCCGACAGGCCCACTTGTCCCAGCAGCCGCAGTGTGGGCACCCCCACAGGGCGTCTTCGTGCCGGCCAAGACATCGGGCGGTGGCCCCATGCGCCGCTGGCTGAAGCGGCTGGGGCGAGCGTGAAAGACTGCAAACGGCCCGCAAGCACGAGCCGCTCTAAAGTACGCGCTTGCAAGCTCAGCGCCTCAACAGGCCTGAGCCAGAACGGCTAGGAGGAGGAGGAGGAGGAAGAGGAGGAGGAGGAGGAGGAGGAGGAGGAGGAGGAGGAGGAGGAGGAGAGGAGGAGGAGCGACAAGGAGCGAGGAGCGCGTTGCCTCCTCTCCCATCTCTGGAGACCGGGCGGTGACCACCACCGTCGTGCCCTCGGGCATCCTCTGAGCCAAGGCCCTCGCGATCTCGAAGCCTGCGCCAGAGCTCCTCGCCCTCTTCCTCCTCCTCGTCCACCTGCTTGCCCTCCTCCTCCGCGACCTCCTTCTCTTGTGCCCTCATCCTCCTCGCTCGAGCCAGTCTCTTTCTGGAAGGTTTGTGTCGAAGCATGCCATCCAACTCCCCTCATCCGCGCGCAGCTGACGCCCATGAGACCCTCGTTCTTCCACCAGCCGTTAGGAAGTCGACGGGGTGACCATCAGGTCTGCTGGCTAGGCAAACCTCTGAAAAGATTTGAAGGGCGCCAGGCTTCCGCGAGGAGGAGCCACTCCTCGCCCTGCTCATGCTTGCATTGCTCAAGGCCTCGCAAAACTCGGGCGCCCCAGACGGTAAGAGCTTGCGAGCAGGGCTCGCTAAACTGTTTAGAGATCGCCGACCCCTCCATCCCCGCACACAGCCCCCCCCCCCGCGAGAAGGGAAAAACTTCGTTGCTGGTGTGTCTCGCCCTGGCCACCGCCGCGATCGCAACGTCGGCCCAGCTTTCAACCACGGCGACCACGACGGGAGCCAGAGTCTTACGGACCCCTCCTCGCTTCTCGCGCCCTGGATGGTGGCACATGCAGACAACCAAGGTCTCCTCCAAGCCTCTGATCTGTACACCTCACCGTCCTCCTCCCCCTGAAAGTCCCCGCGACCCCAGGGTGCCTATGCCTGGCTGCCGGTTGGCCCCGGTCACGATGGCCACGGGGCTGGGCCGCGCCATGAGCCGCAGGCTTTGCCGCCGAAGGTTGCGACAGCGACGGCGACGACGACATCGTCGATCGAGGATCGAGGTTCGGAGACGTTTTCGAGGTCTTCGAAGATCGAAGTCTCAGGATCGACGACGTCGGCGTCGCTCGAGGTTCGAGGATCGAGGCTCGAGGATGGAGGGTCCGAGGATGGAGGGTCCGAGACCGTGATTTGGGCCTCCCAGGGTCGCACTCGTGGCCACGGCTGGATCCGCCTCCCTCGAGGTTCTGGACAGAACACGCCCCAGGACGTGTCTGGGGGTCGGCCGGGCGTCGTCGTAGTCAGCATCGTCGTCGTCGTCGTCGTCGTCGTCGTCGTTCGTCGTCGTTCGTCGTCGTTGTTGTCGCCCCTTTCCTTGAGCTCCTCCAGCCCTCTGGGCTGAGGTGGATACGACCGCGCTTTCTCTTCTGGCCCCCTCTTCCCCTTCGGGGGGAGGGGCTTAATCCACCTCCTACAATGGAGGCCAGTCCACAAGAAACCTTCCACAAGAAACCCAACCCTGAGACCCCAGGACGTCCAGGATGGGAACGTCACGCTTTCGGAAGCAAAACCATCGAAACCCAAGAAACCCAGGGCACCCTGGAGGCAAGCAGGGTGTTTCTTGGCATGGGTCTTCACTGTACTAGAGACGAAGTCCGAACCGAGGCAAACTCGAACCCGGATAAATCGGGGATCTCTGAGGTCCGTCGGCTCTGGAGGATGTATAGGGCCCCACGGACATTCTAAAGCGGTCCGACTCGCTCTGAGAGCGTCCTGGAACGCTCTGGAACGATGCATCTCTGTCCAAGCCCCGCCCGACCTACCCCATCTTCCTTGGTCTGGACAGGGAGGGTCGCGAGGGGTTAGAGAACCGAAGATGGTCCAGGATGGCTCCAAGATGGTCCAAGAAAATCGAATCATATGGCCTCCAAGAAGACCCCAAGAGCGGCCAAGAGCGCCCCAAGAGGGTCGGCGGGTCATCGTCGTCATCGTCGTCGTCGTCGTCGTCGCCGTCGTCATCGTCGTCGTCGTCGTCGTTCGTCGCTGTTGGTGTCGCCCCTCTCCTTGGATTCCTCCAGCCCTCTGGGCTGAGGTGGATTATAGCGATTCCTCTTCCAACCTCCCTCCCTTCAAGGAGGGTTTCAATCACTGCCCCTCCCTCCCCCGCCTGGTCGGCGGCAAACCCGAAACCATGACGACCCCCCCCCCAAACCATCCCCTTCACAAAGCACCACGAACTGGATGATGTGCGGGCGCCCTGTGATCGCTTTACCTCGTCTTGCTGACAGGGGCGAAGGGTGGGCGGAGGCATGCTGTCCCACGTTTGCAGGACCACCGCCCCCGTCAAATACCACGCGCACGCTGCGGCAAGACATCTCGGAACATGCGCGGGCGCCTGGCAACCATTTCGCATTGCTTTTTGACGGGGGGGAGCGCAAGGGGATTATTACAGCGTCCAAGATGTCCCAAGAAAGTCCAATATGGCCCCCAAGACGACCCAGAAGCGCCCCATGAGGGTCGGATGGTCGTCGTCGTCGTCGTCGTTCGTCGTCGCTGTTGTCGGGGATGATGGGGGTGCACTGGTGCGCGCGGCGCACCTCGCGGGCGTCGCGCACCTGGCTGCCGTCTGCAGTGATTCCCGATGGTTGTCGATGGCGCCCCATGCATGTGCTGAGACTCGCTTGCTACTTTTGAGGTGGGAGGACGGCTGCGAGTGAGCGAGACGGCCGTCCTTCGGGCGGGAGGGGCTTGACCATTGCTCCCTGTTAATAAACACCCCCTCCCCCACCCGCACCGAATCGCGCCGCGGGTGCGCTGCGCGTACCAAGGCTCCCCCACCATCCCTTTCAAACAAGCATGTACAACATACACTTTGCCTCCACATCTGGAGCATGCGAGGGCACCACGCGAAAACTTTGCATCGGTTTTTGACTGTAACGGTGGGGGGCCGGCATGTTGCTTACTGCGCGCAGGATAACCACCCATGCGACAATTTATCCCAGTGCGACCCTGCCTAGGAGTTGGAGACTCTAGAAAAGCAACACTAGTAGGAGCGGTAAACGCCGTCCTCCTCCTTCTCCTCATCGTCGTAGTTGTAGCAGTAGCGGTCGTAGTAGTAGTAGTAGTAGTAGTAGTAGTAGTAGTAGTAGTAGTAGTAGTAGTAGTAGTAGTAGTAGTAGTAGTCGTAGTAGTAGTAGTAGTAGTAGTAGTCGTAGTAGTAGTAGTAGTAGTAGTAGTAGTAGTTAGTAGTAGTAGTAGTAGTAGTAGTAGTAGTAGTAGTAGTAGTAGTAGTAGTAGTAGTAGTAGTAGTAGTAGTAGTAGTAGTAGTAGTAGTAGTAGTAGTAGTCGTAGTAGTAGTCGTAGTAGTAGTAGTAGTAGTAGTCGTAGTAGTAGTAGTAGTAGTAGTAGTAGTAGTAGTAGTAGTAGTATTAGTAGTAGTAATAGTAGTAGTAGTAGTAGTAGTAGTAGTCGTAGTAGTAGTAGTAGTCGTAGTAGTCGTAGTAGTCGTAGTAGCAGTAGTCGTAGTAGTAGTAGTAGTAGTAGCAGCAGCAGCAGTAGTAGTAGTAGTAGTAGTAATAGTAGTAGTAGTAGTAGTAGTAGTAGTAGTAGTAGTAGTAGTAGTAGTAGTAGTCGTAATAGTGCCAGAACCGCCGACGCACACATGTAAGTACATACATGTACGTGCGCACACACATATAAGTACATATATGCATATATATATATATATATAGCAGCAGCAGCCGCAATAGGTGGATGCTGTGCTGCGCTATGCCATGCTATGCTATGCTATGCTCTGCTCTGCTATACTATGCAATGTTATCCTCTGCTATGCTGCGCAAGGCGTTGCCGGGCTAGACTAGACTAGGCTAGGCTATGCTATGATATGCTCTGCTATGCTGCGCTATACTATGATATGCTATGCTATGCTTTGCTATGCTGCGCTATGTTGCGCTATGCTATGCTATGCTGTGCTATGCTAGGGTACGCTCGACTGCGCTGTGTTATGCTAGGCTATGCTATGCTATGCTGCGCTATGCTATGCTATGCTATGCTATGTTATGCTGCGCTATGTTATGCTATGCTATGCTGCGCTATGCTATGCTATGCTAGGCTGTGCTATGATATGCTATGCTGAGCTATGGTATGCTATGATATGTTCTGCTATGCTATGCTGCGCTATGCTATGCTATGCTATGCTGCGCTATGCCATGCTATGCTGCGCTGTGTTATGCTAAGCAATGCTATGCTATGATATAATGTGCTATACTATGCTATGCTAGGGTACGTTCGGCTGCGCTGTGTTATGCTAGGCTATGCTATGCTATGCTATACTATGCTATGCTGCGCTATGCTATGCTATGATATGCAATGCTATGCTATGCTATGCTGAGCTATGCTATGCTATGCTGTGCTATGCTGTGCTAATGCTGCGCTGCGCTATGCTGCGCTGATCTAAACTAATCTTATCTCATCTTAGCTTAGCTTAGCTTAGCTTTGTCTAGCCTAGCTGAGCTTAGCTTAGTTTAGCTTAGCTTATCCCATATTAGCTTAGCTTAGCTTAGCTTAGCTTGGCTGGGCTTAGCTTAGCTTAGCTTAGCCTAGCCTAGCTTAGCTTAGCTTAGCTTAGCATAGCTTAGCTTACCTTAGCTTAGCTAAGCTGGGTGAGCCCAACTGGGGGAACCGCGGGGCGGATGCCGGGGGAACTGCCCGGGGCGGTTTCCACTGCCCGGCCCCTTAAGCTCACACGGTAAGAACCCTTCTAGGCAGAGCCTAGGTAGGGAACAAAACAAAGTACACGTTGCCTCCAAATCTGGAGCTTGCGCAGGCGCCGAGCGACCACTTTGCATGGCTTTTGACAGGCACGGCGGAGGTGCCAGCTGATTGCTTGCTGCGGCAGCTCAGTGGCGCACCTCTGCGCGCGCCGCGCACGTGGCGCACCTGGCGCGGCTGGAAAGCGTGGCAAACTTGGCGCACGTGGAGCACGTAGCGCACTTGGCGCGCCTGGCACGCTTGGGCCTCTGAGGTGCCTGGTGCACCTGGAACCCGTGGCGCACATGGCATGCGTGGCGCTCCTGGGCGATGTGCTGACCACTTATGCGTTTGAAGGGCTCGCGGGGCAGTTTTGCTTCCCCAAGCAGCGCTCCCTGGCCGGAACGTGGCGGGCTCACGGGGCGCTCGTCCCTCAGGGCGCGGAGGGGGGGGTTAGGCGCTTCGCGCAGGCAAGACAAGAAATACAGGTGGGGACCGATGGGGAGGAGGCTTTGGGACGCGAGGGTGTGCCGTAGCATCGTTGACACGTCTTGGTATGCTCTGGTCCCCCACCGTCTCCTCCTCCTCCTCCTCCTCCTCCTCCTCCTCCTCCTCCTCCTCCTCCTCCTCCTCCTCCTCCCACATGAGGCCTCTGGAGGTCCCCCGAAGTCACTCGAGGTCCCTAGAGGTCCCAGCGGAGACCTTCGCCTTCGGAGGTCCCCAGAGGCACCCGAAAGGCTTAGAAAAGGCCCGAGGGCATCCTCCAAAAATCTGGATCCTCGTTGCTATGGTTGGTCGTCGTCGTCGTCGTCGTCGTCGTCGTCGTCGTCGTCCGTCGTCCGTCACGTCGCCTGCCGTTACGTCGCCCGTCGTCCGTCGTCGTCGGGCAGGCGCCGAGGTCTGCCGCGTGCGGCCCGAGCTAGGCGGCCTGAGCTCGATGCAGGGCGGCAGCGCGCTGCCAGGAGAAACTGGCAGCAGGCGGGGAAGCGCAGCAGGTGGGAGGGTCCAAACTATTGGCATCGCTTTGTAATTCGATCCCGATTATGCTTTTTGACCGTCGGGACGTTCGGAGGCCTCCTATTTCCTCATTCCTCCTGCCGTTTCCTCCTTTCCTTCGTTCGTCCTGCCTCGTTCCCAGTGCTAGTGGGGAAGATTGTGTGGCAACTATTGGCAACTCTCGACCCTCTGACCTTCTTCTTTGACTTCTGCCCCTGGGGGGCGTCTTCGGTCCCTGGGACAATGGAAAAAGGACCTGGGATGAACAAATACAGTGGAGGCCAGCCCACAAGAAACCTTCCACAAGAAATCAACCCTGAGACCCCAGCACATCCATTGATTATTGGTGTGGGAACGTCACGCCTTTCATTGCAAAACATCGAAACCCAATAAGCCTTGGGCACCCTTAGAGGCCTCCTAGATGGGGTCGGAGTAGATGGGGTCGGAGGATCGCGCCGCATCGCCGATACATCGGCGATGCATCGGCGATGCATCGGCGATGCATCGGCGATGCATTGGCGATGCACTGGCGATGCATTGTCGACGTGGGCGATCATCGGCGACGCCGGCGCGGAGAAACTCGGGCTCCGCATCGAGCCGCATCGGCGATGCATCGGCGATGCGGCGCGATCCTCCGACCCCATCTACTCAGACCCCATGTGGGAGGCCTAGAACCCTGGAGGCAAACAGGGTGTTTCTTGGCATGGGCCTCCACTGTATTTTAGGGAAGCCCCTCTCCGTGCTCTCCTTCCTCCTCCCGCTCGCACGCAACTCGCCTCGACTGTGCGGTCTCCGGACTTCACCAACTTGGCGGGCCCGCTGGCCCTCCGGGGGCCACCCTGAGCTTTTGTCCACTCAAGAAGACGGTCACAACCTGCAGAGATCCTCCCCCTCCCTCTCCTCCCCCTCCTCCTCCTCCTCCTCCTCCTCCTCCTCCTCCGTAGCCACTTTGACTCAAGCCGCTCTGCGCGCGAAGCCTCGTGGCTCAAGCCGGCTAGGCATGTCCCTCCGGTCCTGTGCTGCTGGTCTCGTTCGCGCTGCTTGACGTGGATGGCGCGGGAGGGCGGAGCGTTTCTTCGCCCAGCGCGCTCCTCGGAGGCGCGCAAGGCATCTCAGGCATGGGCAAGGTGGTCAGCAGACCGCGCCGTCGCCAAGGCCGTGGACGAACTCAGGCACGTTCGTGGCCAGCTGGAGACGGAGCAGGCCTTGGACATGACCGTCGGTGACGTCGAGGCCTCGCAGCGCCTGCGGGCGCTACTGCAGGCCTTTCTGGCATTGTTGCGTGGGGAGGCGCCCTCCTGGCTGGACAAGCTCAGGCGGAACGTTGCCCTCCACGCCGATGCCGCGGGTCTTAATGTGGCGTCGGCGGACGCCGCTGCCCTCCGTCATGCTCAAGATAGGCCGCGTCTCGAGGCGCGGCAGGTCCGAGGTGAGGTCGCTGGCCAACATGCGAACTTCAGCTTCTCTGCGAACGCTGCCGTCTTCGTGCCTTTCGGCGAGTGCGGACTGGCTGGCTGCGACGCGGAGTCCGTGGTCAACAGCATCGAGAGCAGCGCCACGGCTTCGTCGATGGGCTGGACTGGGCTTTGTGAGGCCAGTGTCTCGCCTTACAATGTGCTTCCCCGCGCTGGTTCGGACACTTTTGTGGGTACCTTGTCCGCGGCTTTCGGGGATCAGGCCGTCGGAGGCCTAGAGTCATGGGGCGCTCTCCGTCCCTCGGCCGCCCCAGGTTTCTGGGACCCGCTGGCTGGTGCCTCCGAGGACGCGAACGAGGTGGAGTCCGAAGCGTCTGGTGTTTTCGAAGAGCTTGACGAGCTTGGTGAATGCGCCGAGGTGGCTTCGGCCGTGGAGCTGCTTCGGCCAGAGCTTCCCACTTGCAAGGTGCCCCCGTCTGTAGGCCCCAACTTCGGCTTCAAGTTCGCAGCCTCTTCGGCTTGTTCGGCGGGTGGTGCGGGACAGCCTGCGGAGAGCGCAGGTCCGGTTCGTGAGAAGGAGCAGCCTGGAGTGAAGGACGGTCTCACAGGTTATACGGGTTCCTCGAAACGGATGGTAGGTTCGCAGCCTGGGCTACATGCGCCTACCAGTGCTGGCAGCCCGTTTATTTTCTCACAAGAACAGCTGGATACGTGCTTAATCGCTCCGCCCGACCAGAATGCCGTTTGCAAGCAGCAATGACGTACACGCATTGTGGAGTGCCTTCCTCGAGGGCTGCCTGGCTGTGTACGCGGCGGCACCTCCAGGAACACCCGCTTCCCGTGCTCTTCTTCGGCGTCATCTGCGGGGCCCTGTACATCGTCAACTTCGTGTGGTGCGTGTGCTACGGGTTCCGCGTCGTCCCGATGTTCATTGCGGGCAGAGGAGTGCAGCGGCCAAAATCCTCCTCCTTCTCCTCCTCCTCCTCCTCCTCCTCCACCTCCTCCTCCTCCTCCTTCCCCTCCTCCCTCCTCCCAACCCTAATTACTCGCCCGTCTCCTCCCAGAACCACCCCTCACTGACGATTCAGTCTCTCTCATGCTGGGTTTCCAGGTTCACCTCTCTTGTTGCCCAACTGCGCCGTCGATGGATTTCCGGATTGGCTCCTCCGTTTTCTGGTTTCGGCTGTTTTTCCGGATTCCCCACTTAAGATGATTGGTTCGGTCCTCTCCAATGTTATTCCTCCTCCTCCTCCTCCTTCTCATCCTCCTGCTCCTCCCTTTTGTTTGTCCTCCTCCTCCTCCTCCTCCTTCCTCCTCCTCCTCCTCCTCCTCTCCTCCTGCGCTCTCTCCTCCTCCTCCTCCCTCTCTCCTCCTCCCTCCTCCTCCTCCTCCTCCTCCTCTCCTCCTCCTCCTCCCCTCCTTCCCCTCCTCCTCCTCTCTCCTCCTCCTCCTCCTCCTCCTCGTCCTCCTCCTCGTCTCCTCCTCCTCGTCCTCCTCCCTCCTCCTCCTCGTCCTCCTCCTCGTCCTCCTCCTCGTCCTCGGCCGCCTCCGGGTGACCCGGAGACGGTCCAGACCCACCTCCGGGTGACCCGGAGGCGCTCCGAAGCCGCCTCCGGGACCGCCAGGCCGAGGCCTCCGGGTCAGAGCCGCCTCCGCCCCCCCCCCTCGCCAGGCCGAGACCTCCGGGTCAGAGCCGCCTCCGCCACCCTCTGCTAGGCCGAGACCTCCGGGTCAGAGCCGCCTCCGCCCCCCCCCCCCTCGCCAGGCCGAGACCTCCGGGTCAGGGCCGCCTCCGCCCTCCCCTTGCCAGGCCGAGGCCTCCGGGTCAGAGCCGCATCCGCCCTCTCCACCCCCGCCAGGCCGAGACCCCCGGGTTTGAGCCGCCTCTGCTTCCCCCCCCTTGCCTGGCCGAGACCGACCTCCGGGTCAGCGCCGCCTCCCCCCCGCCCCCACCAGGCCGAGACCCCCGGGTCAGAGCCGCTGCTCGCAGTCACCCCTATCGCCGTGACCTCTGGGTCCGAACTGCATCCGCACCTTCGCCGTTAAGGCTCAGGATTCTTTGGGAGTGAAGGGGATCTTGGCCTAAGGAACCTCCCGCTGATGGCGAGCCGCAGCCGCAGCCAATCCATCCCGCGACAGCCAGGGCCGCGCGGGGGCAGGCGCGCCCGCCGTGGCGAGCGCTCCCGGTCTCGGGATCGGACTCCTCGCTCCCCGCCCCGGGCGGCGGGCGGCGTGCACCGCGCCAGCACGATCTACCAGCGCGACAACAACCGGGGCATCAGCACGCGGGCGAAGTCGGCGCCGCCGACGGCACCCCGCACGGAGGTGTCCCCGTTCGAGCGCCCGGCGGCCGCAGGCCTGCCGCCCAACCACGGTGTGCTCCCGTGGGAGGTTGGTATGTGGCTCGCCCGGGCGGG
Source organism: Prorocentrum cordatum (assembly GCA_963575745.1). Classification (NCBI taxonomy): domain Eukaryota; class Dinophyceae; order Prorocentrales; family Prorocentraceae; genus Prorocentrum; species Prorocentrum cordatum. The sequence goes on from CAUYUJ010016103.1 coordinate 255,388, forward strand.
GTTGTCGGTGGCGCCCGCGGCCATGCACCCACCGCCGCCTCTCAGCGGGCCTCTGAAAGCGCCTTCGCCTGCTGCTCCTGGGGGGGTACCGAACGCCAGGGTGCCCGCGGGCCTAACCGTACCGTTCGTGCCGCAGCCCCAGCCGCTCGCTGCGGGCGTGACGCCCCACCCGACGAAGGACGAGAATGGCATGGTCTTGGGCGCGCCGCCGCAGCTACGCCCGCAGCCGCTCCACTCGCCAGCCCCCTTGCAGGGGCTCGCCCCGCCACGCGACGTCAGCGTTGGCGGTGCACCGTTCGTGCCGCCGCCACGCGACGCGGCGGCAGCGATTGCGGAGAAGGGCGCGAGGGAGATGGCCTTGGCAATCGCCCTTGCTTTCCCCGCTGGCGCACCGCCGCCGTTCAGCGGGCCGCCGAAAGCGCCCGCGCCAGCCGCTCCAGTTCTGGGGGGGGTACCGTACGCCAGTGTGCCCGCGGGCCCAACCGTACCGTTGGTGCCACCGCAGCCCCAGCCGCACGCCGCGGGCGTGCCGCCCAACCCAGCGAAGGACGCGGGTAGCATGGACGCACGGGCTATGCCTCCTGCATCGTGGGAGGGGCCGCGCGGGGCCGTGCAGGACCCGCCGGCCGCGGCCGCGGCAGCGGTGGCTTGGCCGGGCGGGCCGGGGAAGAGCCCCCCTGGGGCCGCGGGCGGGCCGGGGACGGCGATGGCCGCAGCGCCCGGTGCCTTCCGGTGCGCTTGCGGTCTAGACCTCGCGGCATGCGGGGCGTGCGGCCGCGGCTGGGCGCAGGTGCAGGCAGCGACGAAAGCCGAGGAGGAGGAGGACGTGGTGGCGAACCTGGTGTCCGGCCTCCGCAATGTGGCCGACACGATTGACCACGTAGGCATGTCACCGGCGGCGGCGGTGGAGGAGGTCCTCAAGGTAGTCAAACAGGCGACGGCGAGGGCCCAGGCGGGTGCCCAGCCCGCAGGGCCACCGCCAGCGGGTCCAGGGGCGGCAGCGCCGACACCCCAATTCAACACGAAGGACGCGGCCGCCTTGACCACCGCGGTGGAGGACTTCCGGCGGCGCCTGACCTCCTGCACAGTGCCAGGGGGGGGGGATCAGGTGGCGCTCCGCAGCTTCACGTGTCGTTCGAGCGGCCTGGGGCGGACCCCATGGACGTGGCGCGGCGCATTCAAGCATTTCATGGGGCAGCGGGGCCGCAGGTCCCAGTGCAGGTCTTGGTGGAGGCGGAGAACCGGGTGTGGAAGAAGCCCCCAGGCACGACGTCCTGGTGGGCGGAGAAGGGCGGTGACGCTCGCACGAACGTGCACCGCCTCCGGGTGCCCGCGCGCCCGTCTTACGGCAGGCCCTCGGCGGTGTCGATCCAGTACAATACAGCCTCGCGTACCGTGGTGGCAGTGGGGGTCAAGCAAAACTTCTTGGACTTCCTCGTCCAGTGGGTGGGGGCCTTCGGCCCGGTGGCGGGCGTGACCGCCGGCCAGCAAAACGTGGCCCCGACGTCAGTCATGCAATACCTGCAGGCCGCCGCGGCACCGGGCGCCGCGTGGTAGGGCGCCGCGCCGCCGACCGGATGGGCGCTTCGAATGGCGGTTGGCCACCTGGGCGTGGGACTGCGGGTGAGGCGTGAATTCGAAGACTCCTATTAGCATTTATCCTTTACACGGCAGCTGGGAGCCGCCAGGCGCCACGACGGCCCGCCAGGGTCGAATGGGCGGGTGCGCGCCGCGGTCCTCAAAAAGGGTGCGCCCCACCCCCCCCTTCCTCCTCCTCGTCCTCCCCTCCTCCTCCCCCTCCTCCTCCTCCTCGTCGCCGCCCCCTTTCTCCTCCTCCCCCCGCCTCCCTGCCTCTCCCTTTTCCGGGTTCCCTATTCTTTCAGGGACCCCGCCTCAGGAGTCGTCAGACGGCGTGAGCCCCAGGATGCGCCGTGGCGAAGCCCACCCAGCCCCGCGTCAGGGCTTCAGCTGGCAACCACGGCGAAGTGCAGCTGTCGGGGGGGTTGTTCGTCGGGTTTCACTGCGAACGCGGCTCCTCCGTGTTCGGGGCCACGGCCCGCCTCGCCGAGAGCGTTCCGGGGCTGCCCTTGGTTGTCCCTCGTGGGGGGCACGTTTTGCTCCCCGTGTTTCGGCCACGTTCGCAGGTCCCTCCTTGGTCAGTTCTGGCGCCCTTCCGCGGCTCGCACAGGGGGTAACAGTCTGTCCCTCGATGGTCAGACCCGGCACCCTTAATTGGAGTCGAAACTGTGTACATTTGGGGCTCGTCGTCGGCAGCAGGCGCCACGGTTGACATACATGGACATTGACATACGTGCCGCTGGCCCCCAGCCCCCCCCTCCCGCTCCTCCCCCCTCCTCCTCCCCCGGTCCCCTTCCCTGCTCCCCTCCCCCCCTCCTCGCGGAGGGGTGTGCGGGGGGTGTACGTGGTGTCACCCCTGAGGCGTAACGGTCTGGAAGCCCGCGTTTCCCGAATCCAGTGTTGCCGCTCTGCCAGGTCTTGTTTGCGAGCCCCCTCAGGGTCACATGGTTGCGGACTCATGCCCTGGCCAGTGGGGAATCGCAGATAGAGTGGTCGGCGGGCCGCACCCCCTAATTTGAATGTACCAGCCTATCCGCACCGGAGGGCCGCTCCATCCCCCCCACGGGGATCGCCCGTTTTCCATTTCAGGTTTCCCAGTCAGGGCTTATTGATGGTTTGCCGGGCACCTTCGTCATCCGCGCCGTGGTGTGCAGACGTATTCTTGAACATCCCATCAGCCGCGCCCCGCCAGTGCTTTCCAGGGCCCTTTCCCTGGCTCGCCTGCTTCCTGTTCCCCCCCTACCCGCTCGCCCGATGGCTCGTGAGGAGACGCCCCTCCCGCGGTGCGCGCCATGGCGGGCGCGTGGGATGCAGGCGGCGGGGCGAACCCCCCTGATACGGCCACGCTGTGTACGTAGTTGGGCAACCCGTGTGGAGGCAGGTCGCGCGTCAGCTGAAATCCGAGAGCTGGCCGAGAGGGTGCTCCCAGACGGCAGCGGCCGTGCTGGAGCTTGGAGAGCGATCTGCTGTAGGCGGGACGCGCGAGCCCTCCTCGGAGAGCAACCCCCGCACGGCCTCTCTGGCGTACCCCCAGAATTGGAAGCCTTCCGGATATTTGATGCGGGGGCGCGTGAAGCATGCCTTCGAGTGGAGGCCCGGATGGCTTGGCAGGCGAGGGACGTTCCCATCAATTCTGTGTACGGTGCTTGGGAGGGGGGGTTGCCGGCCCACGAGCTGGTGCAGGATGCAGCTGTGCCTGCGCGCGCCATGAACTTACTGGTGTCCGCCTTTAACGTGCAGGGCGGGCTGGGGTCCAGACGCGGCGAGGGAGCTCATGAGGGCAGGATTCGCGATCTTGTCGTGGCACTCCACAGCAGAGGAGTGGTCCTCGCAGTCCTCTCCGAGCCGAGGCTAGCCCCCGGCAGCCTTTGGCCCCGCTGGGCTGGGTATGCGTACCACGGTGAACGCAGTGCACTCCCGGACACGGTCGCGCTACTAGTCCTGGACGAGATCGGTAGTCGTGTGGAAGTCTTGGAGGGGGTTGGGGATGCACGGGCCGTTTGGGCTGCCGTATCCATGGGAGGTTCGGCCCGCACTGGGGTGTTACTGTTGGGAGTTTATGGGCCGCCCCCCAATTACGGCGTTGGGGCCCGCCGAACCTTCTGGAAGACTCGAGTGGACGAGTGGCGCCAGCTCCGCGCCCGCCCGTGCTTTCTCGGCTGGTCGTTCTTGTTGGCGGGCGACTTCAACTTCCACTTCTCGGCGTTGGGCGGTATCAACGGGCGCCTGGAGGAGAGCTTGGATCGCGACGTGTGGCAGTGGTTGCACGACGCTTGCCATTTCGGGTCCGTGGTCCGCAACCCTGTTGGGTGCCCGACGCATGCGTCAGGTTCCATCATCGACGTGGTAGCCTCGTCGCCGGAATTGGTGACTGAGGTCAAGGTGGTGGCGCCCGCGGACGCGGGACTGCGCAGCGACCATCGCCGCCTTGATGTTTCGGTCGCTGGCGTGGTGGACTGCACGGGGGAGTCGGCAGTGGGCTTCGCGAGGTGGGAGCGTGGCGCCGACTGGGGGGAGGCTTTACTGTTGGTACCACTCGCGTTACGATTTTTGGTGGGCTGGGCGGGTACGGCCATGCGGTCAGCTGTCGTCCGTCGCTGGGTAGTCGAAGGGCGCTGCCGGGGCACACGGCAGGGCCTGCTCGACCGGGTGGTTTGGTGGAGGGCTGTTGTCTACACCCTAGCTGGCCATTTTGCGGGTATGTCGGTTGCGCACGGCCCACGCGGCCAGCCGCGGGGAGTAGGCGCTGCCGGTGCGGACCGCGACGATGACGACGAGGGCGTGGGGCCAGGGGAGCTGCGGGCGGCGTGGGCCGCGGCGGCTGCGGGCGATGCGGACCCGCCCGCCCGGAAAGCCGCCACCAGAGCTCTTGACAGGTACCTCGAACTCGCAGCGGCGTCGCCCGGCGAGGCGGAAGCCTTCCTGAGTCGCGCATTGGAACCCCGTCTGCCGGTACAGTTGGCCTTGCGGTGCCCGGTGTCCGGTGAGTTATTAGGGCTGGCCGACGCTCTGGAGGTCATCACCGAGGATGTGTTGTCACGCGGAGCGCAGGCTGGGTCTGGCGACGCAGCCTTCAACCGCGCCGTGGCCGATGAGGTCCGCCAGGCACGCCGGGAAGCGCAAGCGGAGGCGGCAGAGTTGGGCACGGGCGACCCGTTCTCCCTGGATGACGTCAACGCGGTCCTCAGGGAGATGAAGGGGAACCGGCGTTCCCTGCACCTCCCGCGCGCGGCCGTCCTCACCGAACTCTGGGGCGGGAGGCTCGTCACCTGGGCATTGGTATGTTTGGTGGCGGTCTCGGGCCTTATGCCAAGTGGATGGTGGCGCGAGGTGGCGCCCATCCAGAAGCGGGAGCCCGTGGTAGTGTCTGACGTCGCCCACCTGCGCCCCGTCAGTTACGTGGACGAGCTATGCGGGACGTTCGACGCCGTGTGGCTTCGGGCGGCCCGCGGCCAGCTGGAGGCGTATGCGGGCGCCCCCCAGGCGGGAGGTAAGTATGACGCCGTCCTGATGGTGATCGGCATGGTCATGGCGCTACAGATACGCAGGGCGCACGGCTTGTCCACCCTCGTGGAGAAAGCCGACCTGGAACACGGCTACGACCTCGCCTGGCGGGATGCTGTACGAGTTCACTTGCGACGCGCCGGTTTGGGGGGGCACCTTTGGCTGGTTGCTGACGCAGCCCTGGGATCCGAAACGATCCGGGTCCGCATCGGCGGGATTGCAGGGGCGGCGGCTGTCCTTACCGAGTTCGGCGTCGGGCAAGGCCGCCGGGCGGGGGTGCACATGTTTGGCGCACTGGTGCGGGCATTGTTGGATGCTTGCTCCGCCGTGGCCTCGGGCGTTGGTGTCGCCCCGCCGGCGGCGGCGGCGCGCGTGTTCCACGAATGCCATCAGGCCGCAACTCTTGCGCCTGGCACGGAAATAGCTTGGGGGGCTGTCCGTGCAGAGGAGTTGTTGGTATCGGTGCGGCCTGGGGTGCCGGACTGGCGCCAGCACCTCCAGGCGCTAGGTACCGTCGCGGACAGGTGCGCCTTCCTCGATGCCGTGGCCGCTCACGCGCTCCTGATCCTCCAGTTCGTGGACGACTCGTTCGTGTTCCAGTCGTCGGCCGCGGGGCTGGCCGCCGTAAACCGGGCACTGACGGAGTTCTGTTTGACGTGGCGCCACCGCTTCCAAGGCGGCCGCAAACGCCCCATGGTGCTGGCCGTGGGGGGTGCGCCTGAGTCGGACAACTTCGGCACTGTGTGCGGGGTGCCGCCGGAGGTTACCCAAGTCCTCGACATGTTGGGCGTCCCCGTGGAGCAGGACCTCGGGTTCCACGCCCTGCTCGGGCGCGTGTGCTCGCGGCTAATTACGCGACGGAGCGCGCAAGCTCGCGGCCGCCCTCGCGCAGCGAGGTTTCGGCCTACCCTACCAGGTGGCGCAACTTCCAGCGCGAGTCGTGGCCAAGGCGTTCTACGGCGCGGAGTTGCTGGCCAGCTTCGCGTCGGGATGGCAGGCCGCGGTGACGCGGGTGAACCATACGCAGTACGAGGTCGCCAAGATGCTGCTCGGTGGGGGGCCAGGGGTGTCCCTAGGCACAGGTGGGCATGTTCGCGCGCTGGCGGAGACGCGGATGCTGACGCGGTGGGGGACGACCCTGATGCAGCGGATCGCCCTCGGTCGGGCGCGGCTGCTTGCGCTGCCACATGGGAGTCCCGTGGCCCAGGTGGTGGCGGGTACGCGGGCCACGACGGGTGCTACTTGGCTGGACCACGCCGCCGAGGTGTCCCGTGCATTGGGCGAGGGTGCGCTTTACCCACACATAATTTTCCATAATACACTACGCTAATACACTACGCTAATACACTACGCTAATACACTACGCTGAAGTATTAGCGTAGGGTATTAGCGCAGTGTATTAGTGCAGTGTATTAGCGCAGTGTATTAGCGTAGTGTATTAGCGTAGTGTATTAATGCAGCGTAGTAGCGTATGGAGATTGCATTGCCAACGCGCGGTTGCGCATTGCCAGCCGGCGCTGTTTTTGTTCGGGTTCGTAGGATCTGCGGATTTTCGCAAGATGTTCGCACGTTTGGATTTTCGTTGGATTTTCGCATGGTGTTTCTAAGATCCGCGGCCCGACGATTTTCGCAAGATTTTCGGAGAAGCCGCGGCGGCCGAACGATTTTCGTAAAATCTTCATACGGTTTTCGTTGGGATTGTTTTCGCTGAGATTTTTGCTGGTTCGTGGGATCCGCGGATTTTCGTATGATTTCCGCCTGATTTTCGCTTGAACTTTCGTGGGATGCTCGTAGGATGTTCCTACAATCCGCGGCCCGACGATTTTCGTAGGATTTCCGCAGGATTCGCGGCGGCCCGACGGTTTCGGAGTGTAGTGTATTAGCGTAGTGTATTAGCGTAGTGTAGTAGCGTAGTGTATTAGTGTAGTGTATTAGCGTAGTGTATTAGTATGGTGCATGAGCGAATGGAGATTGCATTGGCACCGTGCGGTTGCGCATTGCGGCGGTACTCGCAGGATTTTCGTAGGATTTTCGCAAGGTCCGCCGCGGTTCGTAAGAGCCGCGACGGCCCGGCGATTTTCGCAGATCTCCCTAATATTTTCGCTGCGATTTTTATTGGTTCGTAGGATCTGCTGATTTTCGCAAGATGTTCGCAAGATCTTCGTTTGGATTTTCGTGGGATTTTCATAGGATGTTTGTAAGATCCGCGGCCCGACGATTTTCGCAAGATTTTCGGAGAAGCCGCGGCGGCCTGACGATTTTCGCTGGATATTCATACGGTTTTCGCTTGGATTTGTTTTATTGGTTCTTGGTTCGTAGGATCCGCTGATTTTCGAAAGATTTTCGCATGATTTTCGTTTGGATTTTCGTGCGATGCTCGTAGGATGTTCGTACAATCCGCGGCCCGACGATTTTCGCAAGATTTCCGCAGGATTCGCGGCGACTTGGCGATTTTCGCAGTGTAGTGTATGAGCGTAGTGTATGAGCGTAGTGTATTAGCGTAGAGTATTAGCGTAGTGTATTAGCGGAGTGTATTAGCGTAGTGTATTTGCGTAGTGTATTAGCGTAGTGTATTAGCGTAATGTATTAGTGTAGTGTCTTAGCGCGTGGAGATTGCATCGGCACCGTGCGGTCGCGCATTGCAGCGGTACTCGTAAGATGTTCGTCGGATTTTCGTAAGATCCGCGGTCCATTGGAGCCGCGGCGGCTCGACGATTTTCGCATACGTTCGTAAAACTGTCGTTTTTTTTTGTTCGTAGGATCTGCAAATTTTCGTAAGACGTTCGCAAGATCGTCGCGTGGATTTTCGTTGGATTTCCGCGGGATGTTTGCAAGATCCGCGGCCCGACGATTTTCGCAAGATTTTCGGAGAAGCCGCGGCGGCCTGACGATTTTCACAGGATATTCATGCGGTTTTCGTTGGGATGTGAAAAAAAACCGGGGACCGACTCTGACCGGGCAGGGCCCAGACCTCCGACGTCATGAGAAACTCACGACGAAGGTTTTTGACAATTTTCGGCCTCCGTAGTGTATTAGTGTAGTGTATTAGTGTAGTGTATTAGTGTAGTGTATTAGTGTAGTGCATTAGTGTAGTGTATTCGCGTGGTGTATTAGTGTAGTGTATTCGCGTGGTGTATTAGTGTAGTGTATTCGCGTGGTGTATTAGTGTAGTGTATTCGCGTGGTGTATTAGCGCAGTGTATTAGCGTAGTGTATTAGCGTAGTGTATTAGTGTAGTGTATTATGTATGTTTTATGTATGGTTAACCACTTTTTATGTATGGTTAAGGTTACCCGTTGCATTGGGCATTACCGTTGACTTTCCGGCCGGCGCACTGTCCGAGGAGGCTCGCGCGGACCCCGAGGCCCGCAAACGGGCCGTCAAGCACTGGAAGCGCACTGTGGTGCTGCCGGCAGTCCTGGCGTACGAGCAGGCGTGGTTCGTCTTGCAGCTGGGCGCGGTGGGTACTAGTGGTCTCTTGCCATACCGGGAGCTGATTCCAATACGTGGGCCGCTCTCCGCTGGCGTACGATGGGCGCCGTGGGGGCGTACGATGTGGCGCTTCTACCAGGCCTGGGCACTCGCGCGGGCGTCGGGCCGCATGCCAGTGGAAGTGTGGCTGGCCGAGGGGGTCGCCGCCGTTCCCCTGGCGTGCCCACTGTGCGCCGCCCCTGCACCGGAGGGGTGCACTCTGGTGGAGTGCCTCGGGCACTTGCTGTCGGCGTGCCCTGCGGTGGCCCCCCTGCGCGTGGCGTGCTCAACCAGTGACGTGGCACGGTGGGCGCTCGGCGACGTGGAGGACACCGCCGCACTCGCGCCGCGGGTCCGCCTGGTGGGTCTCGCCTCGCGTGCTTGGGTACTGGGCGTGAGGGCGGGGGCAGCCGGCACTGCAGCGGCCGCGCGGGAGGGAGGGGAAGGGTGAGGGCTGAGGCGTCCGCGCCAAGGCCCGCGCCCCTGCTGCGTCGGCCCGGAGGCCCAGAGGGGCGGCGGCGCGCGCGGCGGGGCGTGGACGGGCCTCCGGGCCCTGCTGGCAGAAATAGCCTCGAGGAAATAGCCTCCTCCTCCTCCTCCTCCTCCTCCTCCTCCTCTCCTCCTCCTCCGCTCCTCCCCTCCTCCTCCTCCTCCTCCTTCCTCCTCCTCCTCGTCCTCCCTCGCCTCCTCCTCCTCCTCCTCCTCCTCCTCCTCCTCCTCCTCCTCCTCCTCCTCCTCCTCCTCCTCCTCCTCCTCCTCCTCTCCCCCTCCTCGCCCTCCTTCCTCCTCCTCCTCCACCTCCTCCTCCTCCTCCTCCTCCTCCTCTCCTCCTCCTCCTCCTCCTCCTCCTCCGCCTCGCTCCTCCTCCTCCTCCTCATCCTCCTCATCCTCCTCCTCCTCTCCCTCCTTCTCCCTCCTCCTCCCCTCCTCCTCGTCCTCCTCCTCGTCCTCCTCCTCGTCCTCTCTCGTCATCGTCCTCGTCCTCGCCCTCCTCCTCCTCCCCTCCTCCTCCTCGTCCTCGTCCTCGTCTCGTCCTCCTCTTCCTCGTCCTCCTCCTCCTCGTCCTCCTCGTCCTCCTCGTCCTCCTCGTCCTCCTCCTCGTCCTCTCCCGTCCTCGTCATCGTCCTCCTCTTCCTCGTCCTCCTCGTCCCTCCTCCTCCTCCTCCTCCTCCCTCCTCCTCCTCCTCCTCCTCCTCGTCCTTCTCGTCCTCCTCCTCCTCCTTCTCCTCCTCCTCCTCCTCCTCCTCCTCCTCCTCCTCCGCCTCATCATATTCCGCTGCCTTCCGGAAAAGAGGGGGCCTTCGCCGCTTATACAAGGCGTGCCGCCCCAGAAACGGGGCGAACCGCTGCCTCAAGGGGCGACCAGCGGCGTCGAACCCGTCGGCCCAGGCCGAGACGCACGGCGGCTCAGGGTTGGAAGCGATTAGAAGAGGAAGAGGAGGAGGAGGAGGAGGAGGAGGAGGAGGAGGAGGAGGAGGAAGAAAAGGAGGAGGAGGAGGAGGAGGAGGAGGAGGAGGAGAAGGAGGAGGAGGAGGAGGAGGAGGAGGAGGAGGAGGAGGAGGAGGAGGAGGAGCGCGACGCGGCTCAGGCTTTGAGGGGGCGGAGAGGGGAGCAGACGACGAGGGGCAGGGGAGGAGGCAGGACAGGGCATGGCGCTGGGACACGAGTCTCAACGGAGGCAGCAGCGGCTGCAGCAGGCGCATATCAACGAAATCCCGGGGCCTCAGTAGCATCCAGAGGTACACTCCGCGGCCTCCAGTGTGCCCAAGATGCCATCTGAGCTGGCTTAAGCTTGGCCCCACCTCGCCGAAAAGTCCTCCAAGACGACCTAGATGGCCTCATGACCGCCGAAGAGGCTTCGAAAACGCCCCAGGAGGGCCCCAGGACGACCGCCAAGAGGGCCCCAAGGAGCAAGCATCGCCCCAATCCCGAGGGAAAACATAAGTTTGTCGCATGTTCGCAAGCTTGGCCTCGACAGCGTCCAAGACGGCTCAAGACGTCCCCAAGATCGCTCCAAGACGGCCCAAGAAGCCTCAAAGAGGGCTCCAAGACGGTCGATTAGGGTCCCAAGACGTCCCAAGAGAAACCACAGATGGCTCAAAAGGGCCCCGACATGGTCCTGAGATGGGGCCCGAGAGAGGCAACGCGAACTGACATTCCGAGCCTTGAGCCCCCGGAGGACCCCCGAGAGCGCCAACAGGCGCCCATAGACCCCCAGGAAGCCCGAAGAGGCCTCCGGGACACCCAGCAAAAGCCCCCAGAAGGTCTCCAAGAGGACCCGCAAGGCCTCACCCGTGAACTTCTGTTCTCTTTTGGAGCTCGGCGGAATGGCGTAAGCCTCCTGAATCCACGTTCGGAAGTGACGCGTTGCCAGAGGCAGGTCGCAGAGCGGAGCCTCAGCCCTGACGCAACGTATTGCGCACAACAAATGCTGAATCATTGATGCGCACGGTGCTATTTTACATTATTCTGTATCCCCCCCTGAACTCTCCCCCTGGAATCGCGCCACATAGGCGTACCAAAATAGCAGCTCATTCTGGCGCCCAAAAACGTATCAAAACGTATGGAACAGCTTTGACGTGGGCCTCTGGGGCCTCTTGGGGGTCCAAAAGGGCCCCCAGGCAGCTCAACGTGGCCTCTAGACAGCCGAAGCATGAAAGCCCCCAAGACAGCCCCAGAAAATCCAAAATTGAAGCCCGAGTGCACCTCCAGAGGCTTAAAACATGGATTTCCGTTATGCTTGAACAGATGTTCGCGTCTCGGCTTTTTCGATCCTCGGGGGCCCATGACAGCCCGAGCCGCCTTCAAGATGGCCCAAAGAAGCCCCCAAGACGGCTCAAGAGGCCCCCCCAAGACGGGCCAAGAAGACCCTAAGAGACCCACAAAAGGGCCCCGAGAAACCCCAAGACAGCCTCCAGAGGGACCAAACGGCGCAAGAGCGCCCCAAGACAGCCCCAGAGGCCCCAAAAAGGTCTCCAGAGGCCCCGACAAGGTCACCGAGAGGCCCCAACGGCCCCCGACAAGCCCCCAAGAGGCGCCCACGCGGCCCCAAGATACCACCGCGAGTCCAATACATTGAAAACGAATGGCGCATGGTTGCTATTGCAGCGGATTTAGCTTGGCGTTGCCTTGTGTTGACGCGCGGTGACGCATTGCCTTCGTTGGCGCTCGCACGCTCGTCCCAGCGCTGAAACTAAGGGGGGCGGAGGGCGGGGGCGGGGGCGCATCTGCCCTCCTCCGCGCTGGCAGCGCCCTGGGGCGGGCAGAACAACGCGACTGAACATCGCGCCGGACAAGCGAGACGAATTACCCAACGCCCAATATTTCCGTGCTCCGGATGCGCACCCCGCGAAACGAAAGAAATCTGCAAAACAACCCAAAAACCTACGAACCTTCTGGGGCCCAGAGGGACCGCGTGGAAGCTCATGCGGGATCCAGAAGGCTCTGGCGGGAACTGGAAAATTTCTGAAGAATCCAAACAGACTTCGCGGAATCCTGAGGAATCCTGAACGGTTTCGAAGGGCCTTGAGGAAGCCTGAAACATTCTGAGCGACCCTGAGGGATCCAGAAAAATCAGCTGGACCCCGCGGAAACCCGAGGAACCCTGACGCAGCCCGAGGGACCCCGCTGAAACCTCTCTTTCGGGATTTCTGCTCAGACAAACCAGACCCCGAGTTGGGGGGTTCGGCCTGCCTGAGAGAGCGAGATAGAGAGACAGAGAGAGAGAGAGAAAGAAAGAAATAAATAAAGAGAGAGAGAGAGATATTATATATATATAGAGAGAGAGAGAGAGAGAAACAAAAAAAAAAAACAAAAAAAAACGACCGAAGCTTGCCTGAGAAGTTTTGGGTTGGGCCTGCCTGCCCGCCTGAAACGTGTTGGGTTTGGCCTGGCTGCTTGCGCGGGGTGGCTGGGCCAACCGCCCCGCGCGGTGGTCGCGTAGCGAGACGTCCGCTGACGGGCCGCGGGAAAGACGCTGCAGGGAGACAGCTGTGGAGATCGGGGGCGCCCCGTCCCGCCCACGCGGGCCGCGAGCGGCGCAACGGGGCCTCCGCGTCGCAGGCGTCGGAGTCGCCCGCTCTTTCGATCAGTGGCGGACAGGGGGGCGGGGCACGCAAGAACAGCAGCGGCACTCAGAGGCAAACGGTACACCGGACTCACTTCTATAGCGCTCACTTCTATAGTGCTCACTTTGAAATTGTGGTCCGGAAGGGGCCGCACATGCAGGCACATGCCGCACAGTCGCATGCACATGCCCATGCAAATATACAAAAGCCTCAACAACATTGCCGCACATGCGCGCACATGCCACACCGTCCGACGCACAGTCGAATGCACGTTCAAGCAAAACTCTGAAAGCATAGACGCACATGCCCGCACATGCCGCAGAGATGTCGCAGGCGATAGTGGCCTGACCACCTGAGCTCGGGGCATTTCGCAACCCAGAGTTCCGAGGATGTCTCAGGCAAGCGTGGCTGGATCACCATGGGGCAGGGCATCTTGGAAACCAGAGTGGCGAGGCCGCACAGGCCTGGCACATGACTGGCACATGCCGCGCGCGCACATGACAGCGCAAAAACGGCCGCACATACACCCACCCAGGGGTATAGATGTGAGTGCGGTGTACTGCGGGGAAAGGGGGCGGGGACGAACAGAGGGGGCCCCTCGCCGTCACGACTGCCGCGCGGCACCGATGGCCTCAGGAGGCGGCGATCGGTTGCAGCAGTTTGCCGCGCTGTCGCTGCCGCGGTATGTCGGGGCATTCGGGACCCCGTTTCGTGCGCCGCATCAACCTTGCAGGCTCTTTTTCGTTTCTCTCTCGCTCTCTCTCTCTCTCTCTCTCTTTCTTTCTTTCTTCTGCCTACATGCAACCGTGGCGCGGTGTCGGGCATGCCTCCTCGTCGTCCTCCTCCTCCTCCTCCTCCTCCTCCTCCTCTCCTCTTCTTTCTCCTCCTCCTGCTTCTCCTCCTCCTTTTCCGTCCTCGCCCGTGGACTCGCAAAGGTCCATGCAACTTGAAGGTTGCAGGTGAGAGAAACTCACCAGCAATGGCAGCGTGTTCTTCCTATTGGTTGCTTCGTCCGCCCAACTGCCTAGGCCTTCATCTGGGGTGTCGCCTCAGAACGTCCCCAGAGAATTTACGAAAGGCAAACTTCATGTATGTTGTTACGCTTTCCTAAACTGTTACATGTGTGTGTGTGTGTGTGCGTTTTCGATACTCAGGTTGTCTGAGACAATCCAAGAGGCCCCATTTTCTCCCAAGACTGAGCAACAAAAAAAATATGAGGGCTCCAAGGTAGGGCCCAAACAATGAAAACTCGAAGCCCCAGGAATCCTCCACCATAGGATGGCCCCCGAGACTCCCACCATGCCCCGGGGAGAATCCCAAGAGGCACCCAAATGGCACCCGAGAGACCCCCAGAGGCTCTCGAGTCCAAGAAGGCCCGTTGTACACGTTTTCCGGTTCCCCTGATAGGCGCACGACGCCAAGACTTTTCCAGGAAAGCGCCCTCGCAAGAACGGTTTGTTTGGCTGTTCCACCCCCCCGCCACGCCTCGAGGAAGGTCCGAAACCTCAGGCCCGTCCACCTGCGGCCAGCCAGCGCCATAGGCCAGTTGCGGCCCAAGCCCTCGCGCATGTACCAGCCGAAAGGTTTCGTGCAGGGGCGGGCCTCGGGTTGGAACAGGCCCGGCGGCGGCCTGCTCCGCCGCCGCCCCCAGGCCAGCCGCCGCCCCTCCAGCGCCGCCGGGGCGGATCACGCTGGTTTCGCAATGGCCCAGTAGGTCGCCAAGACGCCTCACGCGGGCTCCGAGAGGCCCCCCAAGAGGGCCCCCAATGTCTGAAGTATTTCCTCTCCCTTTAGTTTCGCACGCATTTCTCGGCACTCGCGTTTTCAAGCCTCAAGGTGATCTCGACGGCCCAAGATGCCCCAAAGATCACCGAACAACGGCCAAAGAAGCCTCCAAGATAGCCTCCGGACGACATGGCCTCAGGACGGTCCAAACATAGCCCCAAAACAACCCAAACAGTCCAAGTGATTTCCCAAAGAAGGGCCGAAAAGAGTGAACGTCGCAAGCGCGTGGACGACTCTCCCCAATTCGAACCCCCCGCCGCCCTCACCACTCTGAATTGGCAGCGGCTGCGGACGCGAGCGCGAGGGTCGGGGCCAGCGGGGCGCGCCGGGCATGGGGCGCGCTGGGCGAGTGGAAATGCAGAGAGAGGCCGCGGAGGAGGGAGGATGACGAAATCCGACAGTTGAGGGTACGGGTGAAGGGCGCGCGGGCGGTCTCCAGCACCGAAGACGGTGTGCAACAAGCAGCGGAGCAGCGAGGTAACCATGCCGTCGAGGTAGAAGTCGGCCAGGCGAGGGGCGGAGTAGCATCGCCACTCGCCAAGACCTCCCTCACCACGAGCGGCCGAACGAAGCAGGCCCCTGCACTACCCGAGTCCGCCCGAACGCCCGCGAACGTTTGCGGGGCCAGCCGCTCTGGACAGCAGCATCCACCTCCTGCCGCCGACCACAGGTCGCCCCAACACGGCAAGCACGACGGCAATCTCCTCTAACGCAGACCCCCAAGGGGTCGGCGCTGCGGCGCAAGCCCCAACACAAACATGCATGCACGGTGTTTGTGTGTGTGTGTGTGCGTAGTATATTCCTCTTCCTATATTTTCATAAGCCCGGGCGGGGGGAAAACCCGTCCCCCCCCCAAACCGGACTCCGGTGACCTGGGGCGTTGGGGCCCTCCGGACGGGCCTCGAAGCGGCCACCAGGCCTCGCAAGGCGTTTTGCCAAGCCTTCCCAGCACACTTA
>CAUYUJ010016103.1:275748-281319 GCA_963575745.1 Prorocentrum cordatum
CCTCCTTGTCCTCCTTGTCCTCCTTGTCCTCCTTGTCCTCCTTGTCCTCCTTGTCCTCCTTGTCCTCCTTGTCCTCCTTGTCCTCCTTGTCCTCCTTGTCCTCCTTGTCCTCCTTGTCCTCCTTGTCCTCCTTGTCCTCCTTCTCCTCCTTGTCCTCCTTGTCCTCCTTGTCCTCCTCGTCCTCCTTGTCCTCCCTCCTCCCTCCTCCTCCTCCTCCTCCTCCTCCTCCTCCTCCTCCTCCCCTCCTCCTCCTCCTCCTCCCCTCCTCCTCCGCCTCCTCCTCCTCCTCCTCCTCCTCCTCCTCCTCCTCCTCTCTTCTCTCAACGCATACAATACACGGGTGCCTACTGGAATGCGTGCCGGGAGCCTTTTTGGAAGTATTGTGGCAGTCTCTGGAGCTTCTCCGGGCCTTCCTTTAGAGTCTCTTGGGGCCTTCGTTGGCCCGTCTGAGGGCCTATTTCGGCCGTTCTGGGTCCCTCTTGGCTTGTCGTGGGGAGCTCAGCCCGTCTTGGGGCCCTCCTGGTGCCCTCTCCGACCATGTAGGACTCCTCTGGAGGCCCCCCCGGGCTTCCTGGGTGCTCTCTTGGGCCGTCTTGTAGCTCTTCTGTGCCGCTTGACGTTTTTTTCAGCCCATCTTGGAACCCTCTTTGGTCCTCTGGGGTAGTCTGGGGCCCATTTTGGTAACCTCTTGGGCCGTCGCGACAGCTGGTAGAACTGAAAAGCGAAGCTCCCAGAAATATACGTTTTTTT
The DNA here is from genome assembly GCA_963575745.1 of Prorocentrum cordatum. NCBI lineage: Eukaryota > Dinophyceae > Prorocentrales > Prorocentraceae > Prorocentrum > Prorocentrum cordatum. Next base: position 276,499 of record CAUYUJ010016103.1, read on the forward strand.
CTCATAGGAAATGCTTGATGTTTGCCTCTGGAAGGCCTTCTCAGCGGCCTCTTGGACAGTCGTGGGGGGCTCATTTGGGGCTTTTTGTGGCCCGTCTGGGAGCCCATTTCGGCTGTCCCAAGCCCCTCTTGGCATGTCATGGGTAGCTGAGCCGTCTTGGGGCCCTCATGGAGCCCTCTCCGACCACGTAGGGATCCTCCGGTGGCTCCCTCGGGCCCCCTGGGGACTCTCTCGGGCTGTTTTGGAGCTCTTGTGCTGATCGATGCTCGCTTGAGTCTGTCTTCGAGCCCTCTTTGGGGGCCTCGTGGACCGTGTGGCGCCGATTTGGGGAGCCTTTGGGGCCGACGTGGCCGCCGATGGCACATAAGAAACGAATATCACAGAACTGTACGTTTTTCCATTGAAAATGTTAGTTTTTTGCACCCGGGAGCCTTCTCAGCAGCCTCCTGGACTGTCTTCAGGGAGTCCTGGTAGGCCTTTTTGTTGGACCCTCTGGGAGCCCACTTCGGCCGTTCTGGGTCCCTCTTCGCCCGTCATGGGGATCTGAGCCCGTGGGGCCCTCGGGGGGCCCTCTCCAACCATGTAGGGATCCTCCGGTGGCCCCCTCGGGGTTCCTGGGTACTCTCTTGGGCCGTGTAGGAGCTCTCTTGTGCTGCTTGAAGCTCTCTTCAGGCCGTCTGGGGGCCCTCTTGGGGGCCTCTTGGGCTGTCTGGGGCTCATTTTGGGAGCCTCTGGGGCCGTCGCGGCCGCTGGTAGGACTGAAAAGCAAATATCCAGGAAATGCACGTTTTTCCTGAGGAAATGCTTGATTTTGCCTTTGGAGGGCCTTCTCGGCGGCCTCTTGGACCGTCTTGAGTGCCTTTGTGGCCGTCTAGGAGCAGTCTTGGGTCTTGGGCTGTCTTCGAGCGCTCGTGGCCCGTCCGGAAGCCATCTCAGTGCGCTCTTCAGCCTCCTTCCAGACAACCTGGGGCGCTTTGGGCGCCTCTTGGGCCAGCTTGGGAGCCTCTGGGGGGGTCCGGGGCCACTTCTGAACCCTCTTAGAGCCCTCAAGGTCCCCCCGGCCCCCCATACGAACCAGAAGTAGCCGTTCTGGGCCCTCCACTGGCCTAGTCCGATATATAATATATATATATATATATATATATATATATATATATATATATATATATATCTATATATATATACACACGCAATCATACAAACCAGGAAGAAGAGGACAATGGTTTGGGCTCCACAATCAACGACGATGAGGAGGGATAAGGAGAAGGAGGAGAGGCAGGGGGACTGGCAGGATGAAAGGGCGTGGGAGGATGGAGGATGTGCGGAAGATGGAGGAGCAGAAGCAGTGGACCCTGGAGGAATATGCGGATGAGTTGGACGACGACGACGACGTTGAGGCGGAGCACGAGGACGAGGATGTGGACGATGGGGAGACAGAGAAAAGAGGGAGGAAGGGAGGAGCATGGAGAGATATACGGGAGAGGAGGTTGAAGGGGGGGGAAGGGGGAGGAGGGAGGAGGATGGAGGAGGGAGAAGGAGGTGAGGAAGGCGGGAGGTGGGAGGTAAGAAGAGAACGGGGAGCGAGGAGGGATGAAGTGAAGGGGAGGAGACGGGGAGGGAGGAGACGGGGCGGGAGGAGAGAAGGGATACGGGGAGGCGAGCCTCATGGGGACCGGAGGGGTCGATGAGGGAGCGGGAGAGGGAAGCACGGCCCACGACAGAAGGCAGCCCAAGGCGCCTGCTGCCCTTTCTTTTCTCCCCTGCTGGACCGCGGGAAAATGATCGGAATCTGGTCTGCCGCGGCGGGCCGCGCAACTGTGCCAAGCAGGGCCGGCAAGGGCACCGATCCCCCATTCAGGGTCGGCGGCACTGGCCGCAATGCCTTCCCAATGCTGAAGACAGATGCCCGCGCAGCTCCTGGGAGTCAGCAAAAGCATGCGGCCCAGAATCTTTGTTCGATTCGAGGGTCTCGTGAGCTCTGAGCCCCAGCCTTCGCATGGGCCCGGTGCTGCGGGCAATGGTTTTGTGGAAATCTGGGGGCCCGAAAAATGCCTCCGGATGCCCAAACGCAAAAAAGAACTGCCGTCCTGAACCCATGAGCCCCCTGAATCACCCCATGAACCCTCCCCGTCTCGTTCCCGCCTCAGAAACTCCGACTTGACTTCGCGGGTTGGGCCGGGTCGAGCACAACCCGAGAGAGCCGCCGAGTACCTGGGCCAAGCAGCCGCATGTGAACTGGCGACCTGCGGCCAAGAGACCCCCTACAGGGGTATCCGATACCGACCCGTCCAACTCTTTTGTCTACCGCCCCTCTTGTGGCCCCAGGGGGCCCGAAGATGCCCCAAAGAGGAAGGACACATGGAGCTGTGAGGGCGGACTCTGGAGCCCTGGTGGCAGCAGGACATCTCAAGAGGGCACGAAGAAGCTCCCAAGACAGCTCAGAAGGGCCACGAAGAGACACCAAAACGGCCCTGGGATCTTCAGCAAGCTCCTGATGGATGAACAAGAACAGAAATAATAAACGGTTTGGAGTTTTTGCTTCCCAAGTTCTTCCGATACAGATGGCGATGGTGTCAGAAAAGCTTGACAAAGCCATGCGATTCAAGACGGCGCCCCCAGGCGGCCCAAAGAGGGCTCGAACACGGCTCCTGGAGACGCCCAGGATAAGCCAGATGGCTGCCCAGAAAACCCGAAAGGCCCCCCCCGAGATGGCCCTCAGAAGTTCAGAAGGCCCCAGGACGGCACAGGAAGATGCCTGGATGAAGATGGCCGAAAACGGCCACAAGAGCCTATCGATGTGCAGGCACCGTGCGATGCAGGAGTTGCAGGAGGAGCAGCAACAACCACAATCATGTCAAGAATGGTTGGTCTGACATGCTGCGTGCCATGCAGCAATATATCCCCAACCAACGATACTCGTCCTCTTCATCTTGGACCGTACCCCCTTGTTTTTTTATTCCTCTCGTGGAGCCCAAGAGGGTCGCAGAGAGCCGGAAGACGGCCCCAGGTGTCCACAACACCGCCCTGAGAGAACCCGAAGAGACGGCCCCAAAGGGCCCCATCGGATGGCCGCAGGACGGCATCGGAAGGGACCCAAGAGACGGCTCCTGGGGCGGCCCGGTACCGGGCAAGAGAGCACCGCGAGCCTACCCTGATGCGGCCGAGGAGTCCCGCTCGCGAGCTCCCGCGAAGCACGTTGACATGGCGCGGCCCCAATCAAGAGTTCACATCGTCTGCAGTCGGACCCCGGACGGAAGAATAGCCTTCAAGAACACGAGGCCTTCCGCCAGCCAGCACAAAAAAGAAGAGCCAAGGGTACCCTCCCCCAGGATGCCCAAGAACACCCAACAGACACGAAGAACACTAGGATACCTTCCCCGAACCGACCTCGATCTTGTACCTCGGTCCGACCAGACGTAGCCGCCCCCGCATTTGCGGACAAAAGCGGCGGGGCGAGGGCACGGGCGACGCCCCGGGCTTGAGTGGTCGGAGGCGCAAGCGAGAAGGGGGGGGGGGAACAGCAAGGAGGACCATGGGGGCGTCAAGCAAGCCAGAGGGACGGGCGGCTGGCGTCCAGCATGCTCTTCAAGCCGCGCCGCGCGCCCCTTCTGTGGCTCCAACTTTGTCCTCCGATGCGTCGATGTGTTGCCCCCGTGTGGAGTGCCCACCAGGCCACCTCAACCCAGCCCGAAGTCGCCGTTGGGCCTGCCAGCCTCCAGTGGGGGGGCGCTCTGGAACCCGTACGCCCCCCGACCCGAAAGTTGGGAGAGTCTGGGACCTTCGGGTTCGGCTGGGGCTGCTTGGCAAGTGGTGGCGTGTGATGCCCCCGTGCAGAGGAGAGCCCAGGATCGAACCGATAAGTCGGATCGGCGATCGCAATCAACGAGATCGGCTCTGCAGCCGAGTCGAGAAAAATCGAATAGATGGAACTCGGCAGGCTAGCATGCCTCTAATGAGACATCGGAGCCCAGATCGGAAGCCCAAGTCGAATCGAATCGAAATCGGAAGCCGTCGAAATCGAATCGAACTAGATCGGAGGAATCGAAACGACCCCTGCCCATGTGCCGCCCCCAAGTGGCGGGTTCCGGAAGCCCTGAACCGAGAAACTTTGCCATCTCTTGGGAGGCCGATTTTTGCTTCCGCGGCTTCCGCTGGCCTTCCGTCGGCGGAGGCGGCCTCGTTTTACTTCCGCCGACCTTCCGCCGCCACTGCTACGGGCCTCCTAGATGGAGTCGGAGTAGTAGATGGGGTCGGAGGATCGCGCCGCATCGCCGATGTATCGGCGATGCATCGGCGATGTATCGGCGATGCATCGGCGATTCACAGGCGATGCACCGTCGACGTCGGCGATGCATCGGCGCCGTCGGCGATGCATCGGCGCCGTCGGCGTGGAAAATGGGGCTCCACATCGAGCCGCATCGGCGATGCGGCGCGATCCTCGGACCCCATCTACTCCGATCCCATCTGGGAGGCCTAGACGTTCGCCGCCTTACGCCGCGGAAGAGATGGCAACTCCTTCGATCCTCGAAGGCGAGGCCCTTTTTGGAGCGCCCCGAGCGCCGCCCCCGCGTGTCGCCCCGAGGTGCCGGCGTCCCACGGCGCTGCCCCCCCGAAGGCCGGGTCCTCCCGGGCCCTCCACATTCTGCCACGAGCGCGCAGGGAGAGCCGACCAGTTGCAGATACGGTTAGACCGAGGACACTCCAGTACATCCCCTCCTCCTCCTCCTCCTCCTCCTCCTCCTCCTCCTCCTCCTCCTCCTCGCTGACCCCGCTGACCAGCGCGTGCCTCCTCAATCTCGGATCGGCGGGCGCCCGCCTACA
>CAUYUJ010016103.1:281419-295775 GCA_963575745.1 Prorocentrum cordatum
TCCTCCTCCTCCTCCTCCTCCTCCTCCTCCTCCTCCTCCTCCTCCTCCTTTCTTCTCCTCTTCCTCGACAATTACACACTGATGATGTCCGGAGGATACCTGGCTCCCCTCCGCGTACTGTTCTTTACACACAGAATTCCCGGGAAGGGATTTTTCGCTGGGTCTTTGTTCAAAATGTTGCTCCCGCTGGCGCGCGGGCCCCATTTCTGCGCCTCTGGTTGTTCCTAATCGTGTTCCCGCTGCAGCGCGGGCGTCTTCGGTCCTTCCAAATCGGCCCCCAGACTAGAAGATGCCCCCCGCGAGGAAACCATCGGAAGTGATTGCACATGCGGTGCCGATTCGTTGATTATTGGGCCGCGGAAGCCCCCCCCACTTTGGGGCGCCGTCGATTTCAGGAAGTACCAAGCGGGAGCCCCGTTTCTGCTTTGAGAGGGCGGTGTTGATTGCAGAGCCAGCGGGTGCTCTCCATCAGCCCCGCCTTGTGTGGAAATTTTCGGGGAGCCCAAGAAGCTAGACATGGAGTCACGACTCCAGACGGGCCCGCCATGCCACCGTGCTCTACCATGCATCGCGTGCCCTCTCGCGATCATTGTGCCATGCTCGACATCCGACACTGTGCGAGTAGGGAGGATATCTAGGCCATGGTGAGGGATGGGAGGGGAGGGAAGGGTAGGACGTGAGATATGACGCGAGAGCACCTAGCGTGTCCTCCACCCCTCCTCCTCCTCCTCTCCTCCTCCGTCCCCTCCTCCTCCTCTTCCTCCTCCTCCCCTCCTCTCCTCCTCCTCCTCCTCCCTCCCTCTCCCTCCCTCCGCTCCGCCTCCCCTCCTCCCTCCCTCCTCCCTCGCTCCTCTCCCCCTCTCCTCCTCCCTCCCTCCTCCCTCCTCCTCCTCCTCCCTCCTCCTCCTCCTCCTCCTCCACTCCACCCTCCTCCTCTCCTTCCCTCCCCCCTCCTTCCTGCTCCTTCCCCTGCTCTCCTCCTCACTGCTCCTGCTCCCTGCTCCCTGCTCCCTCCTCCTCCTCCTCCTCCTCCTCCTCCTCCTCCTCCTACTCCTCCTCCCTCCTCCTCTCTCTCTCTTCCCTCCTCCTCCTCCTCCTGCTCCTCCTCCTCTCCTCCTGCTCCTCCTCTCCTCCTGCTCCTTCCTCCTCCTTCCTCCTCCTCCTCCTCCTCCTCCTCCTCCTCCTCCTCCTCCTCCCTCCTCCTCCTCCTCCTCCTCACTATCCTCCTCCTACTTCCTCCCTCACGGGTCCTCTCCTCTCCCTCCTCCTCCTCCTCCTCCTCCTCCTCCTCCTCCTCCTCTTGCTCCTGCTCCTGTTTCCTCCTCCTTCCCTGCTACGCCTCCTGCTCCTGCTCCTGCTCTGTTTCCTTGCCCTCGTCATCATCGTCATCATCATCAGCATCATCATCATCATCATCATCATCATCATCATCATCTCATCTCATCACATCATCATCATCATCATCATCATCATCACCATCACCATCATCATCATCATCATCATAGCAGCAGCAGCATCAGCATCGCATCAGCATCAGCATCATCATCATCATCATCATCATCATTCATCATCATCATCATCGCCATCATCATCATCATCATCATCATCATCATCATCATCATTATCATCATCATCATCATCATAACCATCATCATCATCATCATCATCATCATCATCATCATCATCATCATCATCACCATCATCACCATCATCATCATCATCATCAAGATCATCAGCATAATCATAAGCAGCATCATCATCACCATCCTCCTCCTCCTTCTCATCATCACCATCACCAGAATCATCATCATCATCATCAGCATCATCATCAAGATCATCAGCATCAAGATCATCATCATCACCATCATCACCATCATCATCATCACCATCCACAGCATCACCACCAGCAACAGCAACAACATCATTATCATTGTCACCACCACCATCACCATCACCACCATCATCATCAGCATCACCATCCTCATGCGCATCATCATCATCATCATCATCATCAGCACCATCATCATCCTCATCATCACCATCATCATTATCATCCTCGTCCTGCTGATCCTCCTCCTCCTCATCATCACCATCATCATCATCATCACCAGCATCGTCAGCATCATTATCATCATCATCACCGCCATCATCATCATCATCGTCATCGTCGTCATCACCATCACCATCACCATCACGATCACCATCACCATCACCATCATCATCATCATCATCACCATCACCATCACCATCACGATCACCATCACCATCACAATCACCATCACCATCATCATCATCATCATCATCATCATCACCATCGTCATCATCATCATCATCATCATTAGCAGCATTACCACCGCCACCACCACCACCAACAGCAGCATCATCATCACCACCATCATCAGCAGCATCAGCATCATCATCACCAGCAGCATCATCATCAGCATCACCACCACCACCAACATCATCATCATCATCACCACCATCAGTATCATCATTATCATAACCATCATCAGCATCATCATCATCATCATGAGCAGCAGCATCATCATCAGCATCATCATCATCATCATCACCACAACCAGCATCATCATCAGCAGCAGCATCATCACCAGCAGCAGCAACATCTCCTCCTCCCTCTCCTCATCCTCCTCCTCCTCGTCATCATCATCATCATCATGCCAGAACATCCTTCAGCGCGTTTGGAACGCTCTGAGAGCGTTCTGGAACGCCCTGAACGGGTTTGATCCTCGTCCTCGCCCCGTCCGAGACGAGGAGCCTCCACAGAAACAGGCACTCAGCCCGTCGAAGGTCGCAGCCCTCTGCGCTGCGCGCACGGCCAGACCTAGGGCAGAAGAGCACCCTTCAAGAACCTGAGACCCTCCGCTGGCCCAAACACCCCAAACCATGAGATCACTCGAGGGTGCCCTTCCCCAGGATGCACAAGATCATGCGACAGACACGAAACACATTAAGGTACCCTACCCGAACCGATCTCGATCTTCTACCTCGATTCGACCGTAAGCGAGGTACGAGGCAGCAGACAGCCTTGGGCCTTAGAACAAGGCAAGACCGAGCTGGGAAACGAGCTGCCGCATGTTACGGCGTTGCGCTCTGTTGTTCTGATAAGTGATGCTTGGAACCGCGCTGCGCAGCTTCGATGCAACGAGCCTCTGCTTCACGTAAACGGGTCTGCCTTGCTTTGCTTGGAGCTGGTTTGTTTTGAGCTGATGTTCATTGCAGTATGTTGTTTCGTCGCGTTGCTTTGCATTGACCTTCGTTGACCTGCATTGCTTTACATACATTTGTTTGCACTGCCAAACATTTCTGCGCTGTGCGGCGCCGTGCTTTGCTTTGCAATGCGATTATCCACTACCTCGCGTTCTGCTGCGTTGCTACGACTTGCCCTGTGACACATTCATTGCCTTGCCCTGTTTGGTTTTGCTTCGCAGCACTTTTCGAGATGGAGAGGCCCTCGAATTACGGGGGGGGACATCCCCGAGAAACCGACGTGCACCCCCACGGAATCGGGCCTCGTGGTTAAGTTGGTATTGCCCTACACAATTAACATGCCTGGGTTCCTTAGGCAATGCCTAACCAAGGAAAGACATTGAATCAACGCAGAGTCAAGGTTTTTGGCTATCCACCATGGGTGGCACGAGCTGGCCTCCACTACGCTCCCATAGAGCGCAAGGGGTGTCCCAGAGAGCCTGGGAGCAACAAGACGGCGCAAGATGGCGCCACCACGGCCCCAAGAGCATGGCCAAGCAAAGGGGGCTCAAACAAAACACCCAGACGGCCCAATACGGCCCTGGCTCCAAGACGCTGGAGGCCCTAAAAGAGGGGCCCAAGACGCCCTTAAGGGTCCCGAAGCGGCACAAGGCCCCACCCCTTCTCCACCCCCCCATAGCGGCGTGAGGGAGGAGGATGCACAACAGCAACTTGATGTTTCGTTGTTTCTTCCTTTTCGGAAGCCTGTCCAGCCATGCTCACGCGAGGCGTTGTGAATTTCCGATGGCTGCCCACCAGCGTGTCCACGCAAAGCTGTGAAACGTCGTCGAAAAAGCACGCGCGCAGCCCGCTACGGACGGGCGCTTTCCTGTAGCACCCAGGCCAAGGCAGAAGGTCGCGGCGGAGAGGAAGAAGGAGGGGGAGAGGGAACGCATGGGAGAGGAAGAGAGAGGAAGCTTATGAAGAGGGAAGAGAGGGGTAGAGACGCACTTTTGAATGTTACCACGAGAAAGCGAGTTGGCGACAGAGAGAGAGAGAGAGAGAGCGAGACAAAGAGAGAGAGAGAGAGGGAGCGGGACAGAGAGGGAGAGAGAAGGAGACGACAAGCTGTCTACTTCGGGAATGAGGCGCCTCGAAACGCCGATGCAGACACACCTAAAAAATATGGCCCAAGGACAAGCCCACGGTCCAGCTCAACTCACGGAACAGCACGGCTGCTGACCGCCTCTTCCTCTTCCTCTTCTCGACTTGGGCCGGCCCATCTTGCGGAGCCAGCCGTTCCGTCCTCGGCGCGCCGGGACGACGAGCAGCAGCAGCAGCAGCAGCAAGAACAGGAGCAGCTCCAGGAGGGGGGGGGGAGGGAGGAAAAGGGAGCAAAGACAGGAGGGGGAGGCGAGCAGCCGGAGGGGAGGAGCAGGACGAGCCACGGCAGAGGGGGCCGTGGCGGCGAGAGGAGAAGGAGGAACAGCATCATCGGGAAGAGGAGGGTAAGGACGGGAGGGCAGCAGCAACATTGATGCCAGGCGTGGGCCCTCAACAATGAGTTAGTCAAGGACCGACCACAACGATGTTTAAACTCGTTTGCGTTGAGAACGAAAAGCAACACAAATCCACACATTTTGAAACGAAGCATTGCAAACGATTCGGGTACAACACGAAAACGTTAACGAAACGATGCCGCCATTCAGCGAGACAATAAAACGAAAAACGGAACGAACTCCGCAGACCTCGTTGGAAACAAAACGGACAACGAAGAAATGGCATCGAAATATTGCTGAGGACGGGGCATCGTTGGATGGGGCTTGGTGCCAAGGCGAACGCGAGGGGCGAGGTTCTGACCGGGGCCCGACGCAGGCGAAACGACAATCTGAAACACGTCAAACAACGGCACGGGAAGACGAATCGGGGCTGCGGCGAAGGCCACAGGGCCAGGGCAAGGGCGAGAGGCGGGGCTCCGTTGGAAGCTCGTGCGAAAACAAACGGAACAGCACGACAAACGAAACGGACAACGAACCAGGGCAGCGGCGAAGGCTGCAGGGCCAGGGCCAAGGCGAGGAACGAGATCCCGTTCGAGGCTCGTGCGAAAACAAGACGAAACGAACAACGAACCAGGGTTGCGGGGAGGGCTGCAAGGCCATGGCGAAGGACGAAGTCCCGTTTGAGGCTTGCGCGAAAGCAAACGGAAGCAGACAACATAACGAACAACCGAACCAGGGCTGTGGCAGAGGGTACAAATGGCGAGGGCTAAGGCGAGGGGCGAGGAGTCTAGGGCTCTGGAGTCTAGGGCCCAAGGGTCTGGGGCCTTGGAGCCTCGGGCCCAGGAGTCTGAGGCCTCTAGGGCCCAGGACTCCAGGTCCTTGGCGCCTAGGGCCTTACAGTCCAAGGCCCAAGATTTCGGGCCCAGGAGTCAGTTTGGGGCCCAGGAGTCTGGGGCCCCTGGAATCTACGGCCAGGACTCTGGGGCCCTGGAGCCTGATGCCCTGGAGTCTGGGGCGTGGGAGCCCAGGGCCCAGGAGCCCAGGGCCCTGGGGTTCAGGGCCCAGGGGTCTAGCGCACAGGAATATGTAGCCTTTGAGTCTGGGGCCCAGGAGTCTGAGGCCCTGGAATCTAGGGCCCACGTCTACGGCCCTGGGGTCTAAGGCCCACGAGTCTAGGGTCCAGGAGTCGAGGGTCCCAGAGGCTAGGGCTGTGGAGTCCAGGGCTGTGGAGTCCAGGGCCCTGGGTTCTAGGGCCCAGAAATCTAGGGCCCTGGAGTCTAGGGCCCAGGGCGCAGGAGTGGCCCTGGAGCGGAGGGTCCAGGATTCTAGGGCCCTGGAGCCTAGGGTCTGGGAGTCCAAGGCCCTGGGGTCTAGGTCCCAGGAGTCTAAGGAGTCGAAGGCCTTGGAATCTAGGGCCCAGCTAAAGGGCATGCAATTCTTAAACCTAGGAAAACCCAATTGTAAAGTTGGGATTCTAGGAGCCAACGTGAGGCCATGCAACCTCACAAGAACAACGGGTGACACGTGTCACCCCGGAAACCGTGTGAACGAAACCCAAGTAAAATTTGGTTTCTGGGAGCCAACAGACACAAAGCCGTTCAGCCTCACAACAGGATGGCACGTATCAGAAGGCCATTCAACTTCACAAAAACAACGGGTGACACGTGCCATCCCGGAAGCTGTGACAAAACCCAATTGTAAAACTGGGATTCTGGGAGGCAACATAATGCCAATCAACTTCACAAAAAACAACGGGTGGCACGTGTCACCCCGGAAACCGTGTGAGAGAAACCACATGTTAAAATTGGGATCCTGGGAGCCAACATAAAGACATTCAACTTCACAGAAACAATGGTTGACACGTGTCACCCCCCGGAACCGTGTGAGAGAAACAAGTGTGAGAGAAACCAATTGTAAAATTTAGATTCTGGGAACAAACGTAAGGCCGTTCAGCTTCACAAAAACAACGGGCGACACGTGTCACCCCCCAAAATGTGTGAGACAAACCAAATGTAACAAAAACAACGGGTGACACGTGTCACCCCAGAAACCGTGTGAAAAAAACCACTTCTAAAGATGGGATTCTGGGAGCAAACATAAGGCCATCAGTCTCACAAGTACAGCGGGTGACACGTGTCACCCTTGAAACCGTGTGACAAAGACCAATTGTAAAGTTAGTATCCTGGGAGCCAACATAATAAGGCCATTCAACCTCACAATAACAACAGATGACACGTGTCACACCAGAACCCGTTGGGATTCTGGGACCCAACATAGGGCCATTCGACTTCACAAAAACAACGGGTGACACGTGTCACCCCCGAAACCGTGTGACAAAGACCAATTTTAAAAGGAAGACTCTAGGAAACAACATTAGGCCATTCAACTTCACAAAAACAACGGGTGACACGTGTCACTCCGGAAACCGTGTGAGAGAAGCCAATTCTAAAGTTGGGATTATGGGAGCCAGCATAAGGCCATTCAACCTCACAAAAACAACGGGTGACACGTGTCACCCCAGAAACCGTCTGAGAACAAACAAGTGGAAAGTTGGGATTTTGGGACCCAACATAACGCCAATCAGCTTCACAAAAACAACGGGTGGCACGCGTCACCCCCGAAATCGTGTGACACAACCTCAACCCCAACGTAACATTTGGATTGGGACCCAAACATAAGGCCATTCAACTTCACGAAAACAACGGGTGACACGTGACACCCCAGAAACCGCGTGGGAGAAACCAATTCTAAAGTTTGGACTCTGGGACCCGCAATAGGCCATTCAGCCTCACAAGAACAACGGGTGACACGTGTCACCCCCGAAACCGTCTGAGAATACCCATGTGTGATGTTGGAATTCTGGGAGGCAACATAAGGCCAATCAACTTCACAATGACAACGGGTGACACGTGTCACCCCGAAAACCGTGTGAGAAAGTCCAATTGTAAAATTGGGACTCTGGGACCCAACAGAAGACCATTCAGCCTCACAAAAACAACGGGTGACACGTGTCATCCTTTTCTGCTCTTTCGTCGCGTCGTGGCCCCTCTTTCCTCCACCCCCCTCCTCCTCTACTTACTCTACCTCATCATACGCATCACCACAACAATCGCCATCGTCAGAATCACCATCATCACAACAATGACCATCAGCACCACACCACCATCACAGCAACCACCATCACCACCATCACCCCATCAACACCATCATCGTCATCATCATCACTGCTGGCTATCTACCATCACCATCATCACCGTCCTCGCCCTGCTCCGGGAGTTGTGGGCTCCGGGGGCCCGGAGCAAGGGGGAACGGCAGCTGGGGGGGGGGAAAGGGGGGGAGGAGGGCAAGCGGGAGGTTAAGTGGGCGGAAGGGAGGGATGACGGTATGAATGGGGGAGTGGCGCAGGAAGGGGATTTGGCGACGCGGTGGTTGGCGATATGGGACAGGTCGGTTTGAAATTCAACCAGAGCTTACGACGACTGTTAATAACATGACTTGCCGCCAAACACTGACCAAGCCGCCAGCGAGTTGGAGCAATTATGAGGGAGGGGATTCGCGGGGAAAGGGAAACAACACGCAAAATTGCCGTAATGGTAACCACCTTCATTGTGTTAATCGTCACGGGCGGCTGTACTAGAAAGAACATGCATGTACCACATGCACAATTATGTGCAAAACTAGGGCCCGTAATTCTAGGGCCTTGGAGTCTAGGGCCGAGGAATCTAAGGTCTTGGAGTCTAGGGTCCAGAAGTCTAGCGCCCTGGGGTTAGGGCCGAGGAATATACAGCCAAGGACTCTAGGGCCTGGAACTCTGTGGTCGTGGATTCTAGGGCCCAGGAGTCCAGAGCCCTGGAGTCTGTGGCCGAGGAGTCTATGGCCCTGGAGTCCACCAATGCTCAACTTGAAGTTGTCCACTCCACTGCTCGCGCAAACATCCCACCCACCCACCCACAACTTGGTTTGCAACATCTCTTAAGACCGTGACGGTTGGTACCAAATGGCACTGGGCAACGACAGCGACGCCGACGACGACAGCGACAACGACGACGACGACGCCGCCGACAACGACTACGACGACACCGACGACGTCTCCAACGACTTCGACGACGCCGACAACGACGACGACGAGGCACAAACCGACACGACGACGACGCCGACGCCGACGACGACGATGACACGACGACGAGACGATAACGACGCCGACGACGACGACATAGACGACACCCGGTAGGGACGACGACGTCAACGACGCCGACGACGACGACGACGACGCGGCGACGACGACGCCGACGTCGACTGACGACGAGACGACGAACGACGCCCGACGCCCGACTGACGACGACGGACGAAGACAGACGACGACGTCGCCAACGAAGACGACGACGAGTGGGGTGAGGGAGGACGACGACGGCGACAACGACGACAACGACGACAACGACGAGGGAGGAGGGAGGACGGCGACGACGCGAACGACGAAGAAGGAGGAAGGACGGCGACGCCGACGACGACAACGACGAGGGAGGAGGGAAGACGACGACGACAACGACGACGACGGCGACAAAATAGGAGGGACGACGACGAGACGCCGACGACGGACGACGACGACGACGACGACGAGAGAGGAGGAGGAAGGACTACCACGGCGACAACGACGACGGAAACGACCACGACGCCAAAGAGGACGACGACGACGAACACGAAGAAAGACAGAGGACGACGTAGGCGACGACAATGACGACGCGGGAGGAGGGAGGACGGCGACGTCGACGACGACGACGACGACGCAAGAGCGCGCGCGCACGCTTTTGTTGAAAATCCATGTTGCGAAACCTTGTGTTTCTGTAGGTTTTTTGGACGCACGATTTTGAACTCCTTCCGAAACCGATGGGTTTTGAAGGAGTTCGGCATACGCGCCCGACGACGCGCGAGTCTGCACTTCGTCCCATTTTTTGCAGAGGGTTCTCGCGACGGCACACGCGCAAGGGCGTTCGACAGATTTCGACATGCGCGCGCGCGAAGCCCGTTTGGTAGCATCTTGCGAAAATCTTGAAAAGAACTAATGGTTTTCTTAAGATTTCGCAAGAGCTCGCGCGTAAGCTCTTTTAGCAAATCAATGTTGCGAAACCCTGTGTTGTTGTACGTTTTTTGGAAACTCGATTGCGAAATCCTTCCGACACCGAAGGTTTTTGAAGGATTTCGGCATGCGCGCGCGACGACGCGCGCGTGTGCACTTCGTCCCATTTCTTACAAGGGATTCGTGAACAAGTCTTATGTTAGAACAAAAAATGTCCCCGCGTATCGTTTTTCACAAGGAAACCTCATGGGGGTCGATACCGGCCCCCCTGGGATAGTGAAAATTCATAGTTAGGATGGACATGTGGTCATAATCACATATATATATATATATATATATATATATATGATTGACATACCCGAAAGGGGTACGGATAACGCCGGGGTGGGGGGTAGAGTCTATTCTTTGTTTAGAAAGGAGAATCTAGGGAACAGGAGTCCAGGGCCCTGGGGCCTTGAACCCAGAGCTCTAGGGCCAGGGGATTCTAGAGCCCTGGAGTCTAGAGCCCAGGGGTCTAGGGCCCAGGGGTCAAGGGCTCCAGTGACTGGGGCCCAGGGGTCCAGGGCCCTGGATGCCTAGGGCCCAAGAACCTGGGGCCCTGGAGTCGAGTGCCAAGCGGGGGAGGAAGCAACGAAACGAAAAACGAAACGAACGCCCAGAAACGATGGCCAAGGCGAGAGGGGACAGAAGCGAAACGAAAAACGAAACGAACACCTGATCGCTGGCTGAGGCTACGACAGAGGCTGGGGCCCAGGTGGAAGATCAGGCCAAGAACGCCACAACAATAACGGGGGGGAAACATGGAAGCGAACAACAAAACGAACGCCCGGAAACTGAGCCAGCGCGAGGGGCGATAGAAACGAAACGAACAACGAAACGAAACGAACGACCATATTTATGGCTGGGGCTACGGCAGAGGCTTGGGCCCGCTTGAAGCCCTGGCCAGATGCGCAACAAAAACAACAGGAACAACAACAACGGAATGAAACACAAAACGAACGCCCCAAAACTACGGCTCAAGCGAGGGGAAAAATAACTGCTCGGCCCCGAATCACCGAAAACGGAAAACATCATTAACACCAAAACGAAACAAGAAACAACACATGAAACCATAAACGGTACTCCTATGACACACCATCGGACATCGAAAAACGACGGCGGCGCGAAACGAAACGACCAACGAAACGAACCGCGGACTTGACGGAACAAACAAAAAGAAAAACGATACGCAACCTTGGAACTGCGGCGAAACAAAACAAAAACAAAACGCGCGCAAAAAAACGTTAGACATTCAAACGCGATAAAAAGAACAAGCAACACAACGGAAGTACAACGAAGAACGAAACGAAAAAAAACAAAACGAGGGTCAAACCGATCGAAACATCTTTGTGGTCGGTCCTTGGACTCAGTGCGACCTGTGAGGCGCAACGGAGAGCAGTGCCACGCAACGGAACGCAAAGCATCGGCAACTGGGCATCCACGGGGCGTCAATTGGGGCGGCCATCCCTCTTCCCCCATCTCCCTCTCGTGCTCTGCTCGTCACTGCAACCACCTCCTCACCGTCTCCTGTTCCCCTCCTCCCTCCCCTCCACCTCCTCGCCTCTTCGCTTCCTCGCCTCCTCCACCTCGCCTTCTCCTCCTCCCCCTCCTCCTCCTCATCATGATCATCAGCATCATCAGCATCATACGCATCAGCATCATCATCAGCAGCATCAGCATCAGCATCAGCATCTGCATCAGCATCAGCATCATCACCACCACCACCACCATCATCATCATCATCATCATCATCATCATCATCATCATAATCATCATCATCACCATCATCATCATCACCACCACAAACACCAGCAGCACCATAATCACCACCACAAAAATCACCATCATCTCCACCATCATCATCATCATCAGCATCAGCAGCGGTATGACCACCACCATCAACATCAACAACGACAGTGTCATCATTCTCCTCCTCGTCCCTGTCAACACGCCATCATCACCATCATAATCATCATCAGCAGCAGCATCATCATCAGCATCATCATCATCAACATAATCGCCATCATCGTCATCATCAGCATCATCATCATCAGCCTCAACATCATCATCAACGGCATCATCACCAGCAGCATCCTCGTCGTCGTCATCATCATCATCATCACCCTCACCATCATCATCACCATACGCAGCATCATCACCATCATCATCAGCATCGTCATCATCAGCATCATCAGCATCGTCGTCAGCATATGTAATCATCATCAGCATCATCATCAGCATCATCAGCGTCATCATCATCATCATCATCATCATCATCAGCATCATCATCACCATCACCATCACCATCAAACATCATCATCATCATCATCATCATCATCATCATCATCATCATCATCATCACCATCATCATCATCATCATCATCATCATCATCATCATCATCATCATCATCATCATCATCCCTCATCCTTCTCCTCCCCATCCTCCTCCTACTCCTACTCCTCGCTCCTTCTGCATCCTCCTCCATCCTGGCCCTCTTCCATCCGTATTCTCCTCCACTCCCCATTCTCCTCCGTCCATCCTGGCCCTCTCCCTCCGTAATCTCCTCTTTCCTTTCCTTCCTCCCCCACTCTCCTCCTCCTGATCCGCCAACTCCTCCTCCTCCTCCTCCTCCTCCTCCTCCTCCTCTTCTTCCTTCTCCCCATCCCTCCTCCTCCTCCTCCTTCTCCTCCTCCTCCTTCTCCTCCTCTTCCTCCGCCTCCTTTTCCTCCTCCTCCTCATCTTCCTTCTCCTTTTCCTCCTCCTCCTCCTCCTCCTCCTCTTCCTCCTCCTCCTCCTCTCCCAACATCCGTCCTCCTGCTTCCCTACTCCAGGGTGGAGCAGGAAGGAAGACGGGAAGGAAGGAAGAGCACCAGAGGAGAAACACCACCCTGATCATCTGTACACGCCCCCATCCTGCGTAGCCCGAGGACGGCCAGTGCAGGCCGTCCAACGCCATCGGCTTGAGGCCCTCAGGGCCCCCTGAGCCTGGACACGCTAAACCAGGACATCCAGCATCCCTCGAAATCATGCATTGTCCTACGGGGGGCGCCGATCCGATGGCCCGAGGGACGCACTCCAAGAGCGCACGCCCCAAATCCTAATCGGTGCGAAAGACGACGCGTAGGCACAGAGACGGAACAGTGTTCCAGGCCAGACGGCAACGGTGCCGCAGGTGAGCCTAAGGTCTGGACATCGGGACTAAAACCTACAGCGAAGCTGGAAAAAGTGAAGTTGGAAAATCAGCGAAAGTGGAAGTGACCAGGGCTGGAGAACTGGCAGTGGGCGAAGCGAGCCCGAAACAGGAGGGATGCGGTCGCCAGGGTTGGAAAAGATGACGGGAATCTGGCCAGGGCTGGAAAGACTGGACGGGCTGGCCCCAGTCACTTTTCCCAGCTTCCATGTACAAGACCCCCCCCGTAGACCCAGATTTTGACCCAAATCGTGCAGCACAGCGGAGCACAACTCGCGCGACCAACTGACGAGAATCGCCAGGACTACACCCACTCTCGCCTGCAGGGCTCGGTAACCGGTAACCCCTCAGACGACCGCCAGCCCCAGCGATTGCAGCCGCATGCGTCGCTATGCCCGCTGGGGTCCGTGGATGTCCGTGGAATGTAGCCAATGCTGCGCGGCTCAGGTATCGTGGATATCGCAATTCTCACACCCGTCTGACTGGGCGTTCCCAAATTTGACCTTGCAGGAACAAAAAGTGCTGCGCCTCGACTTCTCAAAACCCTGCTTGAAGGGGGGCCTCCACAAGACGACGAAAACGGCAAAACGGCGTGTAACATACATTTCTGCTTACGCCCAAAGGCTCAGATGAGAAAACGATACGCGTACAGATGTCGCTGGTCGTTCTTGGGAACCCTCGTCGCCACGGGACGTCCTGGTCAGAACGCACCCGGGGAGTGATCCAAAGGAATACTGTTATGGGCATCTGCTTGTTCACCCCAGGGCGCGTTCTGAACAGAATGTCGCGGCCCATCCGGCCGCGGCAACGAGAACTTATGGCCCTGAAGGCCCAGAGGGGGCGAATCCAAGTACAGAACCCTCGGTCCTCGAATCTCCTCCTCTCCTACCGCCTCCTTCTCCTCCTCCTCCTCTTCCTCCTCCCTCATTCCTTTTCCTTATCAATAACTTCTCCCTGTCGCACTTCGAGGCCGGTGGAAAGGGCGGGCTGGGCGTTTCGCCTGAGAGTTCCTCACCATGTATGACCGTGAAGCTTAAATATTGGCAACCTTTCTCAAATGGAGGGCGGGTGGTTTTCGAAATGTGGTTCTCGCCTTAGCGCCGCGCACATTCGTTTTAAACATTGCAAGGGTTTCACGGATTGAGGCCGGTTCGTTTTCAAAATGTGGTTATCGCCTTAGCGCCGCGCACATTCGTTTCCAACATGTGCAAGAGTTTCACGGATTCAGGGCGGCTCGTTTTCAAAATGTGCCTCTCGCCTGAGTGCCGCGCACATTCGTTGCAAACCATGGCAAGAGGTTCACGGATTGAGGGCGGCTCGTTTTCAAAATGTGGCTCTCGCCTTAG
>CAUYUJ010016104.1:0-12500 GCA_963575745.1 Prorocentrum cordatum
TAAACCTTTGGCGCTCCGCGCGGATCCGCGCCGGGCCCCCGCCCGGCGGCGCCGCCGGCGCCGCCCCTGGCGCGCTCCGCGCGCCAGGGAGGGGGGTCCAGCCCAGACCCAAGAAATCCGCGCGGAGCGCCAAAAGTGTATGGATATATATATATATATATATAGATGGCGTTTCTTTTTCTTATTCTTCTTCTTCTTCTTCTTCTTGTTCTTCTTGTTCTTCTATCAGGACCCACTTCCCCCATGCTGATCGAGCCGAAGGTCGACCTCCCATCCTCGGCATTACGCCCTCGACCCTCCGTCCTCGACCTTCCAGCCTCGACCCTCCGTCCTCGACCTCACCCCCTCGACCGCCCATCCTCGGCCTTCCACCCTCGCCCTCCCGCGCTCGGCCTTCCATGCTCGGCCCTCGGTCGTGGAAGCGCACGGCTCGAGCTGGCCGGAGCTCGGGCCTGCCGACGTCGTTTGACCGGCGCGTCCTGGATCCCAGACCCCCTCGAGTAATGAAAAAATCATGACGCGAGGTGTTTCCTAATTTTCGGCCTCTGGGGGCCCTCACCGGGCCTCGGGAGCGTCACAAAACGACTCAGGATGCAAAGCCGGTCATGGGGAAAGGGTCGGGACCTCTGGGGGTCGACGTCATGAAAAAATCATGACGTCGGGGGTCTGGGATTTGGGAGGTCCAGTTTTCGCGGGATGTGTGCAGCAGGAGCGCGCGTCAAGTTTCAGATTGGGCCTCGCCATTTTTATGATGGCCCCGTGGGGCCAGCCCCGGTCTCCCGTGCCCGAGTCCTGCGCCTCCCCGATTCGATGCCCTAGAGCCACAGCAGTGCATGAACACACAGCTCGAGCTCCGTGCGGATTTCTTGGATCGGGGCTGGGCCCTGGGCCACCCTGGCGGCGCCTCTGGCGCCGCCCCTGGCGCACTCTGCGCGCCAGGGAGTGGGGTCCAGCTCAGATCCAAGAAATTCTCGCGGACCTCCGAAGGTTTATGTGTATCGTAGTCATGCCTTTTCTTGCTCTTCCAGAGGGTATCAGGGGGGATCGACGATCGAGGATGGGAGGTCGAGGATGTGAGGTCGAGAAGTCAAGGTCGGGGGCGGGAGGTCGAGGATGCGAGGTCGAGGGCGGAGTGTCGAGGCTTGGAAGGTCGAGGGTGGCAGGTCGAGGACCTAAAAGGTCAAGGACGGGAGGTCGACGATGGAGGGCAGGGGGCCGCGAAGGTCCAGGATCGAGGAGCTCGAGGATGGCGAGAGCCGAGGACCGAAGCCCGAGGAGGGCAGGGAGATCGAGGCTCGAGGGCCGAGGACGGAATCTCGAGCGGTGGGAGGCGGAGGGCGAGGGCCTTGGCCGCCCCGCAACGTGTCAGCATGGCCGTCCAAGGCACTTGCGTTCTTATCGTGCGTCCTTATTGTACGGGTCGATTGTAGGCTCCGCGACACCCGTCCGGGGAAGTAAATTGGCCGGTGGGGTCCAGGCCACGCCAGACGAGACAGGAATAGGTCAAACGATGTTCTCCTCGACGCGCCGCCATTGGAAGGGCCCCCGCCTCCCAGAGGCATCCAAGGTTAACGCCAGCAGGGGGGGCCGAGGGACCAATGGTTCCGCCCGCGAAACCCGAAGGGAACCGCATAGATCCCCACCTATCGGCGGCGAGCGAGAGGGGGAAATGAGAAGGAGAGGGCCTTCTCAGAAGGCGGAGGGACTTCTCAGACGCCCTCGCAACTTACTAGAACTCTGTGTCGTCGGGGAAGGCTTGGACAACTTTTCAGAAGGCCAGCGGACTTCCGAGCCTTCTCAGAAGGCCTCATCCTTCTCTCGACTACACGTAATAGTGACCCTTCGCCGGAGTGACCTGTGGTTCTGTCCCAAAGGGGGTCGGGTGATTTTCTTGTGGAATGATCTTGATCTCGCGTCGGCACCTGCATCGCGTGATTATGCTCGCATCTGAGCGCGCCAGGTTTGGGCCCACCCCTTGCAATCGACAGCAACGCATACGCGTCGCACCCTACAGCTTGCATTGGTGACTCGACAGGGGAGCCGGTCGACCAGACGGCGCGTTTTCCGGCCCCGGACCAGTCCCGATGCCCAGCCCAAATCCCAGAACGTTTGGCCTGAATCTGTTTGGAGATTTTCGGATATATGTGAATACTTGTGAATATATTTCGATATGCTTGTTTGTTTGTCGATCCGATAGGGATCTGTACTATTTTGAACTGCCCAAAGATATTCAAACATATTCTAGGCTTTCGGATGGGGTCGGTTCGGTTTTGGCCATGACGCGGGGCCTTGTCAGATGTCATCGCGATGCAGCCTGCCAGACTTCATCGCGGTGCGGAATTCCGCGGTTGCCCGCTGGCACAACAAATCTTTCGAGTGGCGCCCTGCCGATCGATGATGCGGCGCGGCAGCGCCAGCTTGCGCGATTGCGTTGGGCCCCCACGGGCGCCCCTGAAACCGCGCACCAAAGGTCACTCAAGCCTAGGGTCACTCCTACGTGTAGTCGATTCTCACTTCCCCCAATTGCTCTCAGCCCAACCTGGGGTGGTAATTGAGTCGGCCAGCGGGGCCGAGGCCATGCCACTGGGGTTAGGGATGGTTTCAACGATGCCCAGAGACACAGAACGCCCACCGTTTGGAAAAAACATAGAACAAACAAATAGAACAAGCAGCAACAAAACCATGGCCGAAGTGCTGTTTGTGACCTTCTGCCCCGGGGGGGCTGCTTCCGCGGCCCTGGACCATGACAGTCAGGAGGGAGAACAAACACACGGACACAATCAATCGTCGATTCCCCCGAAAATATGGGAAGCTATAGGAAGTGGGGTGGGGGGGGGGAAGCGAAAACCTCGAATCGATTGGAAAACGTTGGAGGAAAGGGACATTAACATAAAAACTCTGAGGTCCGCGCGGATTTCTCGGATCGGCGCTGGGGCCCCCCGGCGGTGCCTCCGACGCTGCCCCTGGCGCGCTCCGCGCGCCAGAGACGGGGGGTCCAGCGCCGATCCGAGAAACCCGCGCGGACCTCCGAGTTGTTGTATTTATGTTTTTTTGGGGGTCTCCCAATCTTACCTGTTAGTTGTGAGTATTTACCTGTGCACCGCCTGTATCCGAGGCTCTGCCTTCTCTCGGCCTCGCTCTGGGGCTCCGCCGCTTCCTCCCTCCTCTTCTCTGCCTAGGTCAAGCTTCGCGCGGCCCGCTTAGCTTCGACCAGAAAGGGGGCTTAGCCCGCGGATCAAAAAGTGTATTTGTTTGTGCGCCCCAGGGCCCCTTTTCGGACAGCACGATCTGGGGGTGCGCGGCCGGTCCAGCGGGAAGGGGCCGAGAGGTCCGGGGGCCACGCGTGGGGCAGCGCGTCGCGACGTCGGAAGTCTGCGGCGGGAGGGGGGGGACGGGGACGACGAGGGGGGAGGACGCCAGCGCTGTTCCCCTGCTCGAGGAGGATGATGAAGAAGAAGGAGAAGAAGACTTAGTACAATCATTCTAGTAATAATCAGCACCATAAGAACAGAAGGATAATACGAATAAGAAGACGAATAATAATAAGAATACGCATACGAATACTGATAATAATACTCAGCACCAAAAGAAACCTCAGAATACTACTACTACTACTACTACTACTACTACTACTACTACTACTACTACTACTACTACTATTACTACTACTACTACTACTACTACTACTACTACTACTACTACCTACTACTACTACTACTATCTACGACTACGAGCTACATAACGACTCACTACGACTACGACTACACTACTACTACTACTACTATACTCACTACTACTACTACTACACTACTACTACTACGACTACTACTACGACTACGACTACGCTACGACTACTAGTTTTTTTTTATGGGGGTTCTTTTTTTTTTTTGTTTATTTTTTTTTTTTTTTTAGAAGTAGTGACTACTACTACTACCACTACTACTACTACACTACTACTACTACACTACTACTACTACGACTACGACTACGACTACGACTACTACTACTACTACTACTACTACTACTACTAATATCTACTATCTAGTATCTACTACCTACTATCTACTACTACTACTACTACTACTACTACTACTACTACTACTACTACTACTACGAAGAAGAAGAAGAAGAAGACGAAGAAGAAAAATAATGATAATCGTAATAATAGTACTTTTGGTATGAAGGTGATGATGGTGAAGGCCAAGAAGAAACATAAGAATAATAACAGTAGTGGTAATAATGATAAAGAGAAGCAGCAGACGGCAGAGGCACAGCTGCGCAGCAGGGCTCCCCGCGGCCTCCGCGTGAGGGCACCGCCCGCCCGCCGTTCGCAGAGGGCCCTCGCGGGCGAGAGACGGGCGTTCGATCTCCTGTCATCGTTCAGGCGTGTGCATTTTTTGTCCTCGGCGAAGACCGCGGAGCAGCATCCTGGCTCGCCTAAAGGCGTCCTGGCCCGCCTACAGGCCCACACAATCATATCCGAAGAACCTCTTGTGGTTTGCGCGGAATGTTACTCGAGCATACTTGGTTGCGTCTGTCTTCTGACACGCCGGGTTTATGTCACAAGACTTCGTTTCTGCTATCAGGACACCTGTGGCTTCTGGGAACAGGTCGTGTTAGGCTTCTGAGAATGCCGCGACGGTCGGTCCCTTCTCAAATCCTGCAGCACCCGGCCAGAACAAACAGCAGTGCACGAGACCCCAACAGCAAGTGCACGGGGGTTGGACGTCCGAGCGATGGCGGGGCCTCGGGCGGGGCGCGCGGCGTACGCATCGGCCGTTGGAAGCAGGTATTCTGGGGAGTCCCGAGTTCCAATCTGCTTCAGGCGCCTGCCTACTTCAAGAATCGGCATGCTTTTTGCTGCGTGCTTTTGTGTGTTATTGTCTGGGAGGGCCTGGACCTGATCTGGTTTTCTCCGCCGTCCTACTTCATGTGTTTTACCTACTTCTTCCGACCGACGTGTAATGGGGGGGCGGTAGGTGGTCGGGCGGCGAAATCTATGCACATCCACTGCTCCCTGGCCAGGCCTGTCCTGAACTCAGGAGCTGCGTATACGCCCCTGTGGGGCGCGGCCCATGCACCGCTGCTGGGCTCCGGATGGGCGATGAACCTGGCCAGGGAGCAGTGACTGTGTATAGATTCCGTCGCCCCGGAAGGGGGGGGGGGGAGGAAGTTGCACCTCGCGTGACTCTCGTGCACTTTGGGAGCCAAAGGGGCCCTCGGGGGCCCACAAGGGGCTCGAGCTCATCGCCCCCCCCATCAAGCAACGCCCCACAAACGCTGCCCGCCAATCGCGCGCTCGAGCTCAGGAAAAGACGAGCCGCCCCTGCAGGGAGGGAGGACAAGGAGGAGGAGGAGGACGAGGAGGAGGAGGAGGAGGAACCCTGAGATCCGACGTCACGAACAACATGGAATGTCGTGAACAAAACTCGCCCAGAGCCATGGCCCCCTCCTTTCTGCGGCACTCTCCGAGCCGGATCGATCTGTGACGGTCCCGGGGCCCGAGGGTCGTGCAAGCACGCTCGGCGCGCAAAATTGCGTAGCCAGGACCTCGGGGAGGGAGGACCGAAAATTGTCTTAGTTCTGCTCCAGTGCGCGGCCCCCCCGACGCCTCGACCCGTGCCCCGGGCCCGGAGTACCAACATCCACAGCTGCTTGGGCGCTGCGTAATGGGGGGGTCATAAATGGGGGGGTGGCGAGCATGGTCCGAAAAGGTACCCAAACGGTACCTAAACGAGCCCCCTGGGGCTCCGGAGGGGCCCGAAAGGGGCACGAAAGGGTACCTTTTTTGAGCCCCCCATTTGTGACCCCCCCACTAAGCCACGCCCAAGCTGCTGGAGGCATGCCCTGTATACCCGTTGGAGCTGCGGATGCGGATGCTTTGCCGCCCGCAAGGGGGCTTGCAGCCCAGGTCGTGGTGTGGACCGGGGCACGGTGAGGCCCCGCAGGAGTTCGGCCACGGCCACCGATGCCTCCCGTCCTGAGCCTCCGAGAGAGGCGAGAGGGCCTCCGGGAAGGAGGAGCGGAAGGAGGGCGTACATGTACGGAAAATGCCCAACAACAAATCTTGGACGCTATGTACATGTTTTGGACGCCAACAACAAATCTTGGACGCCTGCCCAACAGCGAAAGGAGCGCGTACATGTTTTGGACGCCCGAAATGGGCACGGAAAGAATGGGCACAATGCCCAACAGCAAATCTTGCCCCAAACCAGCAGCGGCCGCTGTTGGGCAGGCGGCCTTCTGTCTCGAATGGACACAGGCCGCGGCGACACCGACAGCGGGTTCTGTTCAGAATGAACAGGAACTGCTGTTGGGCGTTGTACCCATTCTTTCTGTACCCATTTCGGGCGTCCAGACATGTACATGAGTCCACGCTGTTTTCGAGGGTGTGCATCGCGCAAATGTTCGCAGCACGCGGCCAGTCTCGCGGATCGAGGGGCCCTGTTCGTGTGCATAGCTGGGCGCGTACGTCCTCTGTGGGCTCCCTAAGGAAGGAGGAAATGAGGGAGAGGACCTGCGCCGGAGCGATCTGCGACGGTCCCGCCCGAAATTGGGCGAGCATGCCCGATGCGAGAAAACTGCGGGACGTCAGGGAGGGAGGGAGGAGGGGAAAAGGAGGAGCGGGAAGAGGAGGAGGAGGACGAGAAGGATCGGCGATTCAGAGATATGGCACGGAGTCCCGAGGGATGGGCTCCTAAGAACGAGAGGTGCCTCAGAAAACGTAAATCCACCCTTGGATCCCTTCCCACCCTCGAGCCCCCATCCCTCAGGACCGCATATTTGAACCACGGAGAGGAGGAGGAGGAGGAGGAGGAGGAGGAGAGGAGGAGGAGGAGGGGGAGGAGGAGGAGGAGGAGGAGGGAGGAGGAGGATGAGGAGGAGGGAGGGAGGCGGGGATAGGGGAGGCGAGGCTGAAGCTGAGAGGGGAGACGGTAGGAGGAGGAAGAAGGAGAGGAACTGAGAAGGAGTAGGAGGGGGATGAGGAAGAGGAGGAGGAGGAAGGGAAAGGAGTGATAGGCAAGGAGGATGGAGGAGGAGAGGAGGTAGGAGTAGAGGAAGGATGGAAGGAGGAGGAGGAGGTGGAGGATGATGAGGGGGCGGAGGTTTGAGGCCGAAGAGAGCGGAGAAAAGGAGGAAAGAAAGAGGAGGAACTGAGGAGGAGGAAGAGGAGGAGGAGGATGAGGAGGAGGAGGAGGAGCAGGCGGAGGCGAAGAGCGAAGAGCGAAGAGCGCCCGCACGCACTCCTGGAGAGGGCCAGGACGGCGGCGGCCTGCGCCGCCGCGGCCGCCGAGGCCCCCGGGCAGGGTGCCCGCCGCCGCGGCCGCCGCGGCCGCCGCGGCTGCCGCCTTCTCCCCGTTGGTCGGGGGCGACGTCGTGAGATCGGGGGCGACGGCGGCTGCTCAGAAGGCGCGAGGAGCTCCGAGGAGCTCCGCCGCCCTCCGAGCAGGCCCGCCTCCTTCTGGGCTCGCCGCCGAGGGGTGCTCCAGCACCCTGCTCTGGTTTCAGGGGCCACGCTGGGTGGGGATAGTGGGCTCAGGGGGGAACGACCTTCTCGGGTTCGAGGTTCGAGGGTCTCGTGCGTTTTCGTCATTGGTCCTCGGCGGTCTTCCAGCCTCGGGATTCCTTCCACGTCGGGAGGGCGTTTCTCTAGGCCTCCTACATGGGGTCGGAGTATACTGGGTCGGAGGATCGGGCCGCATCGCGGACGCATCGCCGATGCACCCGCGAGGCGGCTCGATGTGGGGCACATGTTTCGCCACGCCGACGTCGCCGAGGCATCGCCGACGTCGCAGGTGCACGGCCGATGCATCGCCGAGGCATTGGCGACGCGGCGAGAGCCTCTGACCCCATCCACTCGGACCCCCGACCACGCGCTGCGGGTACCAGGAAGGCCCGATCGGCCTCCAGGACACCCCTCGCGGCGCCCAGGGGGACCCAGAGGCTCCGAGGCTGAGCGAAACGCTGGGGGTAGTCCACATACCTGATTCATCGACCCCCCCACACAAGACCGGACCCCCCTCCCAATGCGACCTGATATTTTGGACCCCCCTCTTCGACGGGGCGCCTTGCTTAACCGGACCCCCTAAGCTCCAACCCCAAAAAAGCGCCCTAATAAACCGGACCCCCCCAGTTGCAAAAACGGCGCCTTAAAAAACCGGACCCGGGGGACGATAACGATGGGATTGGGGTACTTTGAGCCAGGGCCACCTCTTCACCACTCACCAAACCACCCAAGCCCAACCCCGAGGAGCCCTCAATTTGCCCTCCATTCCCAAGTGGAGGGGAGGGGGGAGGGGCGTCGGGGAACATGTTAAAAAACATATGGAGCCCGTACCCCCCACCCAACCCGAAACTTGGGTCTTCGGGTTGGGGTGACGTGGTCTGGTAGATTGTCAGAGCGGTGTAGGTCGGCTACGCGCAGAGGGGGGTGAACGGGGGCTAGGACGAGGATATATTCGTTCCAGAGTGTTCCAGAACGCTCTCAGAACGTTCCGGAACGCTGTGATAAGGCCGCGGCGCCCGAGATATCTTTCTTTAGAGCCACCAAATCTCAGAGATTCCCGGTTTTTTCTCTCACCCGAATGTATCGTCCTGGCTTTTGCTCAGCGAGGTCGGCTACGCGTAAGAGTGACCTTTCGCCAGAGTTACCATTGGTGCGGTCTCATTCGGGTCCCCCGATCGCTGAACTTTAAGGCTATGCACCAAATATTACTCTTGCCCAGGGTCACCCTTGCGTGTAGCCGAGTAGGGGGAGGAGGGAAGGCTTCTTGGAAGGAGGCTGCTTCTTAGAAGGCGCGGACCTTGTCTGAAGATGTGAGGCCCATGCCTTCTAAGAAGTTGCCTCCTTCCAAGAAGCCTTCCCCCCCTTCCCCTACCCCCTTGTGCGCGCCGCCAAGGTTTTCAAGGTCGTCGGCCTCTGGGGGCCCTCGACGGGCCCCAGGACCGTCTGATAACGGCTCGGGATGAGAGGCCGGTCGAAAGGGTCGGGGCTTCCGGGGACCGCGTTCTGGAAGTGTCAAGACGCCGCCTGTCTGGGTTAGGAGGGCCTCTTTTTGTTCCCTGGGGATCACTGGCGTGGCCGGGGGAATGGGGGGAGTCCGGGGCAATGATAGGAGGGGGATAGGCTCTCCCTTAGGGCTTGTCGACTTTTCGCCAATCGACTTGTGAGAATCGAACCAGATAAACCCAGGTAAATGCAGATAAATCGAGGTAAATCCAGGTAAATCTAGATAAATCTTGGTAAATCCAGGTAAATCCAGAGATCTCCAGGGAAAGTTCGAGCACTTCGCGGCCGCTCCAGCGCGAGTCGACGGACGGCAGAAGTCGTTAAGCCTTTAACGAGGCTCAGGGGGGGAGCACGGGCCCCCAGGCGCCCATGGACCGCCGATGGCCCACCCCGCACAGGGACGCGCGGTTCCCCTTCTCCCGAGAGTCGGGGAGCGGCGTTCGGAGAGCGTATTGTGTTCTCGGGCCTTGGCATCGCCCGGGCGTGTGCGATGTTTCTCGGCGGGGCCAGCGCCAGGTAATCTGGGCCATGGGGATCAGGACGGAAAAAAACACACAGACACAATTAATCCTCGATTCCCAGGAAAATATGGGAAAATATGGGAATTGGGGGGGAAGACAAAAACCCAGAAAATATGAGAAAATATGGGGACTATTTTTATTTGTGTGTATTTATTTGTGTGTCCTAATTTCCCTTTAGGGGAGCCTGTTGGGTCCTGGGTCAGCTTGCGAGACAGACGCGCACGGAGCCGCCGGATGCACGGGGAGTGGACGTCCCAGCGATGGCAGGCGGCGATGCGGCCAGCAGGCTGCAAGAAGAGCCGGGCTCTCGTTGTTGTCGTTGTTATGGTTATCGTTGTTATCCTTGTTATCGTTGCGATCGTTGTTATCGTTGTTATCGTTGTTATCGTTGCTCTGGTGCTCGGGCCGTTCCTTGGATGCAGGTCGTGGAGCCCCCTCCTGGCCGAGGCTCGCCGTGGCCAGCTGCGCCCCCTCGTTGCTTCTTCAGCGTTCCTCCTGGTAGCACGAGGACTGTCGGGGGTGTGACCGGGAGGAGGAGGAGGAGGAGGAGGAGGAGGAGGAGGAGGAGGAGGAGGAGGAAAAGGAGGAGGAGGAGGGCCAGTCACGTCGCGATTCGCGCCGCCGCCGACTGAAAATGCCAAGGACTGGCTCCTTCCAGGCAGCGCCGGCGCGGATCGTGACGAACCAGGGGGGGCAAGGATAGGGGGGGATAGACACAGGGGGGGATGCATCGACCCCCAATCGCCCGTTGATCGCCGATAGGGGCCCGATAGCCCCAGCCTCCCAGGAAGGTGCGGGTTCGCGATCGGAGGCCCCTCGGCGATGCATCGCCGATTCCAGGTCGAGGCATCCCCCCCCCTATGCCAGTCCCCCCCATGTCGTTGCCCCTCAAGGGAGGCGGGGGTCGGGGCCGAGCACGGGTGTTAGGGACCCGGCATCGCTCGGGCGTGTGCGTTGTTCTTCGGCGAGAGCCATCGAGGAGCATCCTGGACCATCGAGCGAAAAAAACACTCGCGAAAGCATATACAAAAAATAGACGTCCAAGCGATGGCGAGGGGAGAGCATCGGCCAAGAGGTTCGAGGCTCGGAGGCTCGGGGCTGGCTCTCGAGAGGTCCTCCAAGTCTTCCTGGGGCGCCGTCGTGGCCACGGCTCGACCCGCCTCGATGAACCGCTCAAGAGCGGCGCCTCGGGAGACCCCCAGGGATTCGCTGTTGACCCCTGGAGGAAGAGGAGGAGGAGGAGGAGGAGGAGGAGGAGGAGGAGGAGGAGGAGGAGGAGGAGGCGGAGGAGGAGGAGGAGGAGGCGGAGGAGGGAGAGGGGGGGAGGAGGGGGAGGAGGATGAGGAGGAGGCGGAGGAGGAGGAGGATGAGGAGGATTAGGAGGAGGCAGGATGAGGAGTGATGCAGTGTCCCCCCTTGGTCATGGGCAATGTTCGATGCTTCCGCGTTGTCGTTGGATCGCGGCAGTTCTTCCCTCACCGCCCACCAAACGACCCCAACCCAACCCGAAGGCTCAAATTTATCCTCGATTTCCAGTGAGGGGGGGGTCGGGGAACATCGAGAACACACATGTGGAGCCCTTACCCCCCCCCAACCCGAAATTCGGGTCTTCGGGTTGGGTTGGGGTGGTCTGGTAGGTAGTCAATTCCAGCCACGGGGTGCTCTCCTGCGCCGCGGCGAGGAGGAGGAGGAGGAGGAGGAGGAGGGATGAGGAGGGGAGGCGGAGGAGGGGAGAGGAGGAGGAGGAGGAGGAGAGGGGAGGAGGAGGAGGAGGAGGAGGAGGAGAGGAGGAGGGGGAGGAGGAGGGGAGGAGGCGGAGGAGAGGAGGGGAGTGGAGGATAGGAGGAGGAGGGGGATGAGGAGGGGAGGATGAGGAGGAAGGAGGAAGGAGAGGAGGAGGAGGAGGAGGAGAGGAGGATGGAGGCGGCTCCCTTTTTGAGTAGTTGCGAGGTGCTGCGGGCGCCTGGCCCAGCAGAGACCCCTGGGAGGAGCGGCGGGTCGGGAGAGCGGGCCGAGAGCTCCCAGGGGGAGGGGGCGGGGACCGGCGTGGCGACAACGCCGGGGCGCGTGAGAGGGGAGGGGGAGGGGGGGAGGGTGGGGACGGGAGGGCGGGGGTGGAGAGGTCGGAGCACCAAGAAACGAGGGGGGCGGAGGGGACGAGGGCGGGAGGGGAGGGTACGAGGGGACGAGGGCGGGAGGAGGGAGGAGGGAGGAACGAGGAGAGGGGTCAGAGGAACGGGGAACGAGGAGCGAGGAACGAGGAGCGAGGGACGAGGAACGAGGAGCGAGGAACGAGGAGGGAGGAGGGAGGAAGTAGGAGGGAGGAGGATCCGCGAGCTACAGAGGAAGCGGTGCCGCCTCCCCCGCACGCCAGAGAGCCCGCGCGCCCGCGCACGCGAAACGCGCGGTCGGGCGCCGCGGGGGCCCGCCCGATGGGCAAGGCCCCCGACCATACGGGGTCCTGAGGGGACAGGACCCCCGACCACGGGGGCCCTGAGAGGACAGGGCCCCCGACCGCGAGGCCGAACACGACGACCTTCACCACGCCGACCTTCAGCCAGAGCCGTCGCTGTCGGACCCGAGGGCGTCCTCGGTGTCCGCGACGAGCTGCACCCAGACGGCCTTGTCCCTGTCCTCGGCGAACTCGCCGTCCAGGAACCTCGCGCCCCACTCCTGCTCGTCCGGGGTCGCGGAGCTGCCTTGGCCCAACGCCTGCTGGGCACCGTCGCGGAGCCTGCCAAGAGCGGCGAACACCGCGCGACTCCCTAGCTTCGCCACGATCGCGTCCAAGACGGGCACGAGCTCCGCCTCCAAGGACTCCACCAGGGCCGCGCTGGCCAGCTCGGCGGCCTCACGCTTAGCGACGCAAGTCGCCTCGGTGAGGATCGCGTCGTCCGACTCCGCGCCCTGCTTGGCCTTCTTGCCCTTCTTCGTCTTGACGGCAGGGGCTGCCGCCAGCGGCGGCGAGG
>CAUYUJ010016104.1:15000-73743 GCA_963575745.1 Prorocentrum cordatum
GCGAGAGGGCTCTCTCCAGCGGGGGCGAGAGGGCTCTCTCCAGCGGGGGCGGCTCGAGCTCGCCGGGCGGCGCTCGCCGGCGGCGGGCCCGCCGGGGCGGCCATGTTCTCGCGCGGGCCGCCGAACCACGGGCCGCCCCCCGCCCCGCGCCGCCGCCGCCGCCGCCGCCGCCACGACCCGCGGGCCGCCGAGCCGCGGGCCGCCCTCCGCCGCCGCCGCCCTCCTTCCGACCCCGGAGGGCCGACGCTCCCGCGAGCTCCAGGGCGGCGGGCCCTGGGCCGTGTGCGGCCTCCAGGGGCCCTCTAGGCCCGGGCCCCGCGGGCGTCAAGCAGCGGCTCGGGACGGAGAGCCGGCAGCCGGCGCTATAGGGAGGCGGCCCGGACCTCCGGGGCCCCCACGTCCGAGGATCCGAGCAGCCGGATGCCTGGGGCTCCTCCGGCTCGGCGCGGCTCGATGCTGTGGGCGGGGGACCATTGCGACTCGGTCGCCGATCCGAGTTGTCGGCTGGCTTCTGGGCTCGCCTGCCACGTTCTCGCGCGGCGTTCCAGAGCGCTCTCAGGGCGTTGCGGAGCGCTCTGAGAAGGCCGCGGTGCCCGAGACATCAAGAACTGCTGGATCTCCGAGATTCTCGAGTTATCTTCACCCGATTTTCTCCTCTTCCTGGCTTCGTCTTGCATCGAATGTTTGGGTGCGGGTGCGCCGCTGCTCGTCCTGGAGAGCCCCGTGGCCACGGCTAGGGATACATTGGGCCAGGGCCACTTTTGGAAGCAATCGCAGGGTCGAGGCGGTCGTCGGCGGTGCCGTGAAGGCGAGGGCGGCCGGATCTCCCGCTATGTCTTTTCCTTCTCGCGGCCACTCGGCGAGGTCAGTCAGAGGAGCTTCCTCTTCCCAGTGAGGAGATGCAGGAGGAGGAGGAGGAGGAGGAGGAGGAGGACTTTGGGGGGTACTGTCTGACTTTAAGGGTAGCTCTTTGGGAGATGTTATAGTATCGGGAGCATAGCTCGCGCGCCGTTGCCTTTGGCTCAAGGCACGCGCGCCCTATTTGCCCGGACACCGCGAGTGTTCGCTATGTGCTGGAAAAACCGATACATCGATCTTATCCTATCTTATCCGCCTATTCCCCATACGGAACCACCACAGCAGAGGAATGGACGCTATTTGCCATCCGCTTCCTATGGGAGCGGATGCTATTTGAGTTACCAAGCTCACTTTCGACTTGGTAGCGGAGCTGGCCGCACTCTCGTGTGGTCAGCTCTTGCTCTTCTTAGCCTCCTACTCTTTGGCACGATCCTCGTGACCACCTACCACCCTGCGCTATTACTCCCAGTACAGTTACGAGGATCTATCCAAGAGCAAGAAGCGACACGAGAGGTACGACGTCTACACAACGACATTGGTACCATATACGCTTCATCATTGCGCTACCACCAACCGCTCGGCAACGAGCCAAAAACGCAATACTTGAAGCAGGGGCGGAGAGATCCGCCAGATAGAGCGCCTCGAAGACTCGACAAGGCGCTACCCCAGCGCGGCAACGCGCCTAATAACCGCCCTTATCTACACAGCCTTGGGCTGGTTATCTTCGCTATCATATGGTTCGCGCTGGGGGCAGCAATCGGACATATGCGTCGTGGAGATAACAGCCCCGATGGGCAAACACATGGCCCATATTGGGACCCTCAAGGCAACGTACCTTTCCGTGAGTACATTTATGAGGTCAACGCATGGCTCAACGTCACAAGCGGACGTATGACGCCACAGGCCCAAGCGGCCGCAATACAACGCGGCCTAGGTGGCCTAGCGAGGACACTCGCCATGAGGGTACCGCCTGACATCATAAATTGTGGTGCTGACATCGATGGGGTCCACACCGACCCAGTGACCTACATCATGTTCCTCCTAAGCATGAAGTTCGAGCGCATGGAAGATGAGCGCCAGCTTACTTCCGGCACACAACTCATCGACTTCCACGCGCCCCACGGGGAACGAATCGATGTCACCCTCACACGATTCGAAATGGCCCGACTTGAGGCACAGCCGGTGGGATTTGACCTTCCCAACTTCCAACTACTAACCACGATCCTGTTCCGCGCCTTAGGCGTCGGCAACCAGCGAGCCATGCAACTCTTACAGCCACTTAATCACCAAATGCCCCGAACACAACAACAGTATGATGAGTTGCTGGAGAGGATGCGTTCGATAGGCCACCTATCCGAACGGTCTCCTGGTAATATAGGATCTGTGTTTGGAAGGGGAAGGGGATCTGGTAGTGGAAATTTCTACAGTACCTTGACTACTGAAGCCCAGCCTGGGAACGGGCCCTCAAGTATATGGGCTGATGATCCTGGAGAATCCACTGCTTTACTAGCAGGAGATCGATCACAACCAAGCTGGGCAACCAGCCCTCCTTCCAGAGAACCACGACCACACCGCTCTTTATGGGGTGAATCAAACCCCCTAACCGACGGTGTATCCACCTACTTGGGAGACGAGGATTTCGACTCCGGCACCGACACAGATACTGTATCATCAGACGGTGTTGAAGTTTTAGATTGGTCAGATATTATGAATATGGATAATGACAATCAGCGTGCTGAACATTTGTTCTGGTTATTACAACGGGCCAAACGAAGGTGGAGGAGGTTCACACGAAAACCAGTGCGTCGTGTTAGAAGGAGGATACGGAGGAGTTTTAAGGGAAAGGGTAAAGGTAAGCGTGGTCGTCGGAGGTTGAACGGACGAGGCATCGCGGCATTTCTCCAGAGGCTCTCAGATGAACAATACGATGAGATATTCTTTGGGGGAAAGGGCCGTGGGAAGGGCCGTAGAGAGGCCCAGGAAAAGGCAAGGGTAGGCGGGGAAACCCGCGAGGTAGAGACGGCCAGGTTCTTAAATGCCATGAATGTGACAGCACCGACCATCTTGTGCGAGATTGTCCAGCGAAGGGAAATGGAAAGGGCAGGTTGACCGAAGTCCATTTTGGCTCAAGTGAACCATTCATTGAGTATCTGAGCCTCCAGGATTTTGAAGCCATGGAGCAGATATTTTACACTTGGGTCAGTTGCATGGACAACGTCGACGAGCTCGAGGCGTATGGTCATGGATTGTACGCGTACTACCTCGAGTACGTCCGCCGGTTCGTTATTGGCAATAACGAGCTCACTCCCGTGGATCACGGTACGCTGGGAAACCAGCCCCTTTCTTTCTTCGACTGGATGCTCGGGGGCCCAGGCAACATCATGGCTTACGAAAGCAGTGACGAAGACATCACTGTAGAGGCCTCGCCTTCCGAGGTTGAACGCAACCTCCAACCTCCCCCCGAAATCCCGCCTGGAAACAGGCCTTCTTTGATGGGAGAATATCCCCAAACTAATGAAGACTTGATAGAAATGGAGTCTCAGGCGTTCGTACAAGCTTTCATTGCAGGTGAACCAGAGACCCCATTTGTACCCCCTGGTTCGCTTGCTCCAGGCGAATACGGACCGCGCGCTCTTCTGCAGACCCTCATGGGGATGCATGAGATACTTATCACCGCGTATCCCGAGAGTCAAGAGCACATCGAAGCTGACAGCATGATACTGCAGGGTACCGACGCCTGCGGTAGCTCGGAGTTGTTGTTGGCAGCTCTGACTCTCGTTGACAGCGTGCATCCTGAGGACGTGCAGAGACACCTGATATATTCCCGCGGTAGATGGCGCAATGCCCTGGAAATGGCTATCGCCATGCGCGGTTATGATCTTCCCCCGCCAGGATGGGGTCTCCAGGCGGTGGGAACGTGGCCAAACCATACGGCCAAGCGCAACATTGCCGGGCAGCCTGTGCTCGGCAACGAGCCTGAGCCGACAGCAGCGCCTCCTACCCCGGGGCAGCCGAGCGACGCGCAGACGCCGGCCGTGCAGGGAAACCTGCCTATACCGGATACGCCAATGGCCATCATCATCGGTAGTTCTACATCAGAAGAAGAAGAAGGCGATGGTTGCGGACTAGATGAGGATGAAGTTACAATCCTCATGATGGAAGTTAATGGTGAGGAAGAGGTTGATTTCGATCCCGACGAGTCTGAATCATCATCACCATCGGCACAAGCGCCATTTGCGCCAAGCTCCAGCCAGCAGGGAAACCTGCCTCTGACGGACGATCCACCTGGGATCGCACAGGAGCCTCCGCAGGCGCCTCCACCGGTTGCCGCTCAGGCTGCTTCGGCAGCCTCTTCTGATGAGAACACCAGGAGGTCTCGTTCCCACACGCGCGTCAGAGGAGAGCCACATCCACAGGCTAGGCTTCCTCGTGAATGGAGGCAGGCTGGCCCGAAAGAACACGCTCTCAGGAGAGGTGGCCAGCTGCTTCCGTGTAACGACCCAAGACGCCGAAAAGGGGAACACTCGGCCTTCGGCAAGGGCAACCCTGCCTATAGGGACACTGAGGGCAAGGCTATCCGCGGAGGATATCAGCTTGCAACAAACATCCGCCGCCCTGAAATTCAAGAAGCGCGGACTCAGCTGCGAGACATCATCGCGGCTCGCAAGCAGTATAGGCCCCAAGCAGCTCGCGGGCCTTGTTCCGAGCCGTTCCAGAACCACAGGCCGGGATGCCCCGTTGGCAACAATGAAGGCCTGAGCCCCAACAGGGGCAAAACCCCTCATAAAGAGGGCCATCCGCAACTTATCCCGATGACACAGGACGAGATCGCAGAAGTGAATCACCGTCTCGGGATCTTGAGCCACTTGGGTCCGAAAGCCGAAGAGGATAAACCTCCCACGGCTCCAAGGGGACTGGTGCCCATGACCCAGGAAGAAAAAGACGCGCTCTTTAGTCTTCCTGGAATGCGAGGAAACTCGCCCGGAGTTTCGAGTCAGTCCCAGCAACCAGAACTGACATCCAAGGATGAACAGAAGGCCCAACGCGTTGCGGAGGACGAGGAACGCATGCGGATAGCAGACGAACGCGCGCGCGAGGCAACTCGCCAGATGTTGGAGGATTCTAAAAAAATTTACATGAAGGGAGCTAGAAAACCCCCACTCCCACTACTTTCGAAGGCTAAGAGTGAAACCCCTGCACCGAAGCCGTCTTCGGAGGCGAAACCGAAGGCGCACTCTCAGGACCTTGGGCCAGATGTGCAGATGGTGGTGCCTCGGTCTGCAACTCCGAGGCCGCCGATTGGCGCAACTCCTGCACAAGCGTCTGAGCCCAAGCAGCAACCTCAGGACCCTGTGGAGGAACGGAGACGTCCGCCTAGTCGCAGCGGCTCCATTGCAAAAAGGGCCGCAGCTTTCGAGCGCCAGCTTCACCGGTGGCGGCCCGTTCCAAAAGGTCCGACGAAGGTGCTGCGTCTATGGGCACCTGGGTGCCGACGATTAGGGGTAGCGCCAGTCGCGGATCACTGCGGGGAAACCCGCCAGGCGCTGCCGCTGCAGCTTCCTCCTCTTCAGGAGCCGCAGCCTCTTCAGCGACAGAGGTTCCTATGCGGGGAAACCCGCCTGTGGGTCAGCTGCACCACCCAGGTGACACGTCCTTCACTAGTGGGACTCCGAGTGTGATTAGGGACAGACTTGCTCTGCGGAAGCTCCCACCGATACGCGCGGTGGACGAGGCATTCATGAAGAAGTGCAGGCAATACAAAATCATTCCTACATCCAACCACACTCTCAAACAGCTGAGTAAAGCTCTCAGCAAGATATGCAGACATGCGCCAGACAAACCACACAATCCCGTGTGGGACCTGGACTCCTTCGATGATCATGATGGTTGGGTTAGCCTCGTGGAGCTCGTGATTGAATATCCGTGGAGCACAGGAAAATCGAGACACGATGGGTATAATCCTAGATATGACGATGCCAAAGTCATTAATGAGCAGCTATTTGCTCGCTCGGTTGACCAACAGGCAGCCATCATGATGGAAGTTGCGCATGTCCGTGAACCAGACGGAGAAGAAAAACAGCGCCTTCAGTTCAAGGTGTTGGTGCGGGACTCCGGTGAGCCCGCTATCTTCATCCGCGCCTCTCAGGGGCATTCATGGACACTGAAAGCTCCATGGTCGCTATACAACTACATTGCACTGTGCGACCAACCTGCCGGGAGACCGGCCCCATACCCCGAAGTCGCC
The DNA here is from genome assembly GCA_963575745.1 of Prorocentrum cordatum. Lineage (NCBI taxonomy): Eukaryota > Dinophyceae > Prorocentrales > Prorocentraceae > Prorocentrum > Prorocentrum cordatum. Next base: position 21,104 of record CAUYUJ010016104.1, read on the forward strand.
ATGCATGGCACTCGGTGGCATGCCTTCGAAGGCATTATGTGGCACGGCCTGTCCTGTAGACCTGAGCACAATACGAAGAAACAGGGGACAGGTCGGTCGCACATCCACTTCGTGCCGACGGTCCGCCGCCGTGCCGTGAACAGTGGGTGGGACCCAGACTCAGACATCACCATCTTCGTAGATTGGCACAAGGCCATACAAGATGGTATGAAGTTCTGTTGGTCCGATAACGGAGTCCTCTTGTCCGAGGGAAACAACGGTATCATTGAACCGTACGACATCTCTCACGTAGAGGACCTTGCCACGGGAAAGCACTGGCGTAATCCGGAGTATTTGGGGAATCGCTGGACGCGAGTCCCCGTTTCTATTATGTCTGCCCCTGACAGGTGGACTAATTTTGGCAGTGCTAGCGTTAAAAACCAGTGGTCCCTAGACCAAGAGGGCGTCGACCCTCCTATGGCCTACATCCACAGGGAAGTTGGGGACCACTATAGTCCCATCAAGCTGGGAAACCAGCCTGAGATCCACCGGATCTTCACGATCACCGAGAGTGAGGCCGGGAGCGCGGCTCCAAGCCGTGCCCCAAGCCAAGGGCCCAGTGCCGTGTCTTGGCAGGCCATCAGCACCTCGGACCTGGATCAGATAGCGGCCGCGCTGAACCCTGACCAGGTAGAGCAACTGGCGGACAGGTTATATCAGCAGGACCCCTGGGCCGCAGGCCAGGGAGCAATGTCCGCCATGGCGATGCGAAATCGTCAGGCCATGCAGGGGAACCTGCCTATAAACGGACCTGCTCGGTTTGAACAAATGCAGGGAAGCCCCTCGCAGAGCATGCGCACTCCGAGGGGCATGACTCCAATGGCCACACCACCTGCGCAGTCTCCGTTCGGGACTCCTGGCCGCCCTGCCACAAACGGAACCCTCATGGAGAGGATTGCTGCGGCTAGGGCTGAGCATGGCACAGCTCTCCTGAACATGATGCCGCCCGGCACTCCAACGAGTCAGCAGGGAAACCTGCCTGGCACACCAAGCCACCATCGGGCTGGTGTGCCTGAGGACTACCGTGCAAGAGTGGCGGCCGCTGTGCAGCAGGTGCAGAGCCATAATCTGCCTCGCCCAAGTGGGCAGAGGTGGAGGCCGGCCTGGTCCTGGGAACCTGAGGGTCCCAACCCAAGGGATCCTGCTCGGCAACGAGCCTTCATCCCGGCGTTCAATGCTCATCCGAGCATGTCCCAGGGCCAGAGGCCACCACCAGCGCAGATGAACCCGCCATTATACCCTGATGGGTCAAGGGTTCCGAACAAATTTGTTTGCGAATTGGCGGATCAGATGCATAGCCTCACTAATGTGCGCTGCAGTGACCAATCTATGTACCCGCACATGGCCTTCATGCCTTCACCGACATCACCAGAGGTGGCTGTCCAGCCCACTGCCCATTCAATATCGTCTGGCAGTAGGGGCGTGCCTGATTACATCAGGCAGACTTACCACACTCAACAGGCATGTTCCAGGAGAAGGCAGGCCGTGCAAAGTGTACGAGATCATTCACGTGCAGCTGCACTTGAGGTTGTGAGAAATAGGGGCCCACCTCTGCGAGGAAACTCGCCCGCTGCGACTCCCACCACCTCCATGCCAAATGCCGGAGTGCCGGAGGTGCTGGATCCAACGGGGACTCCCCCAGCAGCCTTCATGCCTTCCGAGACGGTATTGGAGAGACAGCGGCGGGTATATCCCAGGGCAGCAGATGTTGAGGTTTTCACTGGGATGGAAGATACCTGTGCGGTATGCCTCGAAGAATTTCAGCCCAGGGAAAGTGCTTACCGTTTGAGGTGTAATCACTTGTTCCATGAGGGGTGCTGGAATTCAAATGTGGTGGGCCATGTCGCAAATCAGCGCGAGGGGGATCCTCAGCAGCCACCATGTGCTATCTGCCGAGCACCTGGCATCATAGCGTCATCATTTCCGTGGACCGGCTCCTTCATTCAGACTCCTGAGCAAGCAGCGAGGGAGCTGCGGGAGTTGAGGAGCATGTTGGAGGAGATGACGGCCAGGATGCTAGATATGCAGACAGCTCAGCCCCAACAGCAGGGAAACCTGCCAGAGGAGGTAAGGCCGCCGATGGAGACGGGATATTTTGATCAGCTTATCCCGATGACGGCGCCTCAGCAGGGAAACCTGCCTAATACTCCTCAGATGTCTCCCCAGAGTGGAGGCGGGGCTGAGATGGCACTGGACCCTGGCCAGCTGCGTGAGTTGCGCGTTCGACATTTCCAGAACCAGATGGATAATGCGCACACAACATTTATGCTGGATGCCGACAATCCTGAGACTGATAGTCCGTCGCTTGACATATCAGACTCCTCAGTGGCAACAGCAGCAACGGCAGCCAGGGCCGTCAACATCACAGCGGCGAACGAGGATTTCGAGGAGTGGCTGCAATACCGGGATCACATCACGAATGAGGGGCTGCAGGACATTGCCCTTCACTCGTACCTGACGCTGACGAGGCGCACGACCCGCGAGCAGTATAAAAGCATGCGTGATGAGTATGCCAACTGGCGGGAGGAGCGTGGCGACCACGCCCAGCACGTGTCGTACTTCCAGTACATCGACCTGGCGCGCATGGCCGAAAGCAGGTCGCATGCCAGTGTCACGCGGGGTAACCCGCCAGGGAGTGCGACTGGGCTGCGGGGAAACCCGCCTAACAGCACAGCCGACACTTCAGAAACGGTGCACATCAAGCAGCCGAGTAAGACGTTCTTGGATGATGGTGGAAATTCCATCCTCATCGATGTCGGCTCGAAGATCAATATCATGGGCGAGAACACGAGCCGCAAGTTCGTCCAGGCTGCCGAGGCACATGGCCGTACTTGTACGTTCGAGCCCCGCTCTCGTTTGAATATCAACGGAGTGGGAGAAGGGTCGGCCCCAGCGGATACCGTAGGCACATTCAGTATTGCCTGCGAGTACCAGGGGTCGGCCCAACTCGATTCATACAAGACGAACATTGTGTCAGGCTGTGGCAAGGACCTGCCAGCCATCCTAGGCCTCGATAGTACGCAGGACAAACGCACGATCATCGTGCTTGAACGAGGCCAGGAGAAGCTAATATTCCCTGGTAAGGGGCAGGTCAAAATGGAGCTCCCTGAGGGCTCCAAGATCATGCCGACGACGAAGTTGCCGTCAGGGCATCTGTCGATCTTGTGTGATTGTTTTGGAGCTGCGGGGCAACCCGCCTCGAGCTCAAGCAGCACGTCATTCCAGACAGTGCTGACAGGCGAGCCGACCCCGGCGCAGGAGCGCGAGCAACTGCAGGGAAACCTGCCTCAGGGGTTGATGGAGACGCTCGCCAAGGCCACTATGCGAGGCGACAGCATCGACGATCTTGAGACGTTCGATTGCTTTGTTGCCAGGACACTGGCCCAGCATGGTGGAAGTGTACCCATGGACGCTGTACAGTCTCGCCGGAAGATAGTGATGGGATACACTAACCGTGAGCTGCAGACTGTCAGCGACGCTAGGTCCAAATGCGCGCTGAAACAGCTGATGGATAATCCATCCATGCTGGCAGCATTTGCGGAGCAATCCGCCTCTGAGGCCACGGCGCGCTGCAGTGTTGAGCTCCAGCATCTGAGGGAAGCCCAGATGCTGGCAGACATTGCAGGCACATCTTCTTTATCTTGAAGATGGCAGGGCGACGTCGCCCCCTCGTCGTCTTGCCTGTTGGCCGAAAAGCCGGGGGATAACAAGGACAGCGGGGTAACCTGCCTTAGTAAGAGGGCTTTTGTCATTGAGGATACGAGAGAGGCTTGCGCCGACCTCCGCACCCGAGGTTATATCTGTGATCGTATTTCCCACAATGAGCTTATGACAAGCGTGGGCACAGATTACCTGGGTGCGGTGATCAGTGGAGATTATACTCTCATATGGATTAGTACCCCGGGTGACTGGTATGTACGAACTCCAGGAAAGAGAGGGACCCCACATTGGTCACGTATCCAGAACCTGTTGATAAAAGCCAAGAAACTCCGAATGAAAATCATAATATTTGGTCCCCCAGGATATGTTTGGAAGTTATCCCCAGTACGTGATACCCTGGAAGATCTTAAGTTGTCAGTAATACGGATGCGTTTGTGTCATTTCGGTATTCGGTTCAATATGCAAGACAGTACACCGAGTGGTACTTATATGCAGGTAGCGTCATCAATACCGATTAGCTCGAAGCTGTGAGCATGTACATGCAAACAGGCTAGACCACAACATGTATTGGATTGGTACGGCCATACAGTACGGCATGCTGAATGGCGAGCTCAGACACGTACTACACTCATCCGTCATCTGAACGACAACATTCTGGGGAGCACCACCACGCACGGAAACGTGTCTATATATTTAAACACCTATACACGTACAGACCACAACATCCGTCACTACGTGACGACCAATAAGGGAGGACCGAAATGGTCTGAAGTTATCCGACGTGTAACAATTAACCTGGATACCAATGTGGTTATTCAGGATATCTCAGTTACCGATCAACCAACAGGGTATGTTTGGCATGCACCACTACCTGCAGGGGTTGCCAACATCAGTACTCGGTTGTATTGGCAACCCGAAGAACCGGTCTTGCTCGGAAACGAGCCCATTCAATCACCACAGAAACCTCGACGCGTCATCATAGATGACTGTTCTCTCCCCCTCCCGACTCTGGCGATTGACGCATGTACCCACTCAACCGCGACAATGGGCACACAGACCGGCGAACAAGATGAGCAAGTTCTACCCACAGAATCGCGTATCAAGCAGAAGGAAAGGCTCAAAGCCGAAAAGGAAGCAGGCATCAAGCCTCGCCGCATTAAAAAGCACGTTGAAGACGGACAGGATCTTATGGCAACCTGGAGTACTGACGTCCCTATTGAGCTGATAAGCTCCGATGAGGACGATGACCTGTTCCTTATCCTCCCCACATCTATGCCCGACACACACGCTAACATATACAGCATAGTTGCTACACTATGCTATGGTCATAACAACTGCGTGGGTATGTTGGAGCTTTGTGGCAGTGAGGGTGGTATCTCAGAGCTTGCCTTCTCAAGGGGGCTCTCCTCAGGAGGCAACCTAGACAAGACCACGTATGTCGATCTGGGAGACCCCTCGGTGCAGCGGGTTATAGATCATTACTTCGCTATATGCTACGTACGAGTTGCCATGCTACAACCCAGTTGCCGCGCCGCAGGACCACCATCCTACTACAACTACAAAGTCAACTACAACACTTGGGAACAGCACCACAGAGAAGATTTACCACGCATAACTTATTGTGGTAAAATTGCTGTAACCCAAGATGACGCTCGGAGGTGGTTTATACGCGAACAACCTACAGGAACATGGGTGGATGATATTTCCCCATGGAAGAAACTTGCCAACCGATGTGCTACGGGACTCAAAGATACAGCTGGTGACTATATTAAGAAGCCGACAAACATCACCAGCAACGACGAGACAATTCTTAAACCCTTTGACCGACTGAAGTGCAACGGTCAGCATGTGCACGCACAACCGTGCAATAAAGAGCTTTCACTGGCACAAAAATACACTCGACGACTGCAGTCTGCCTTCGTGGAAGCCGTCTATCTGGCAAAAGCCATTGACACTACGCGCGGAAACGCGCCTATAAGTACCGCACATGCTTACCCTGCAGACCTTCCCGATCAAGCTGAACCAGGCGAAGGTACGAGACGCATCGGTGATCGTGTCATCCCAAAGGTGGCCACTTGCCCGGCATGCATCGACAACGTCCGAAAGGGCAGTCCTAGCCATAACAGAGACCCTACACAGTGTAAATATCACGATTCCATCTCTGTATACTGGCCATGTCCGGCATGCCAGAGGGATCTTACGAGAAGCAAGGGTGTTAAGAACCACCTCGATACTGAACCTGGTAAATGTCGTTTTGCTGAACCATTTAAACTTCCAGACGATCACGACCCCGAAGGCAAAACCGTGCCAGCTTGGTGGAAACCCTTACCTAAACCGGGTGAGGGCCGAGCCTCAGCTTCAGGTGGCCGCCAAGGCGCACGCGCCAGGCCACCGCGACCACGATCCTTCGGTAACGTCGATCCGACATCTGGTGCCAGCAGCTACGACATGCTACGAGACGCCCCCGAGCGTGGAAACACGCCTTTTGCGTCCTCTAGCGAAACGCCACAGGTAGCGGCCCGTCGTGGCCGCCTACAAGGCGTACCACCACCTCCAGATGCAGTCAATACAGGGGACCAACTACGGAGAGCTACAAGGAACCCTCTTGCCTCTACCGGCTCTGGGGCTCCTCGACTACCCGACTGGACTAGATTCGACATCCAACACAGTCTACAGAGTCTCCGTAGTGACGAACCTCACGTCGTGAAAAAAAAGGAACTCCGAAAACTACATCTGCGATGGCATCACGCGAAGGAACCAAAGATGAGGCTAATCCTCGACAAAGTGGGGCTTGATAACGTTCGACTGAACATGATCAAGGAAGTTTGCGATACCTGTCGGGAATGCAGAGCATGGGAACGTCCAGGAAACTCAACACTACCCTCGGTGAGCCTTCCTGGTAACTGGCTTGACGAAGGTGAAATGGACCTCATGTTCTACAAAAAGCGGACCATACTTCATATTATGGATCGCTGCATTCGCCTGGCAGCGGGCCTAGAAATTTCCGACAGAGAACGTGACACTATCATTGACGCCTACCACTACTGCTGGATTGCCTATCACGGACCCATCAAAGTCTTATACTCAGACGGAGAAGGCGCCCTGAATAACGATGCCGCTAAAACTATGATGGCCAACAAGGGCACGGAACTTCGTATCCGAGCACCTGGCCAACACGCGACTTCAATTGAGTCACGGAACGGCATTCTCAGAGGCGTCCTCCACATGATTGAGGAAGAACTGAATAGACACAACATCCCTGTTGTATTCACTAGAGTATTGGCGGAAGGCATCTTCGTTACTAATGCTTTTACGTTTTATAACGGAGTATCGCCATACCAAGCACACACAGGACGTCAGCCCTCCTTCCTTCCCGATCTCGATACCCTTGACTTTCCCAAGGGACCCGAGACTTCAGGACACGAACGAGAACGTCGTGTAAGGGAAGTCAGCCTAGAAGCTATAACTCAGGCCACTGCTGTGGCCAAGACAAATCGGGCTCTTAGGGCTAAAACGACTCCTGATGGTGCTCGCCTTTATTCTGCAGGAGATTTGGTCGATTACCACCGACCCACTGCCACCGAGGACGACCATGGAGGCTGGAATGGCCCATTCCCGGTGATCCGCAATGTGCCTGAAAGAGGGCATATTGTTGTCAAGGCAGGATCCCGTGAGGTAATTGTGATGTACCCTGATGCTCGTCACACACTATACATTGAATGCCTCCTCGCACGGGAACTTGGCATGGATAATATGGCCATGCAAACCGTCCTTACATATGTGGCACACCTCGGCGCAGGGAAACCTGCCAAAGTTTTCGGATATATCCCCGACTGCAAGGGAAACCTCAATCTTTCAGACGACAGCAAGTTTCACCCGCGCGTGCATCTAGCACTACAGTATCTCGTACGAAACTACTTTCGAGTAGAACATGTAGTGGCAGTTAGATTGGCCAAAAGTGTGTCAAGTCTACCTGCAGTAAAGTACGCCACCGGGTCTACGCTGATCCACTATGACAACGATATCAGCCCGGCTTTTCACTACTACGAGTGTGTGGGCACCGGCCTAAACATTTCTCAGATCATTGGTAGCACTCATTCCAGACTCATTCAATGCTTGACTTCACGTGTCCCTTCCTTAGGATTTCACGACGACCTAGCTAAATATCAGCACTCAAGCAACACGTCTGGAGAACACGACTCGCCTGGAAACAGGCCTCCTCCAGACACCCCGGGTGCTTCGTCGCCGAGTGAAGGCCGTCTGTCGACAATCTATGAGGAAAATGAGGAACATACTATCGAAGCCATGATGCTGGAAGAATGGTACGACGAACTACGTATGGACCTTCATCCTACGACGACTACCGACGATTATCTCTACTGCGTCCCAACAACCATGCTGCCTGACCAATGTGTTTTGGTTTCAGCATCTGTGGACGAAAGAGATATCATATCATCGGACATGCTCGGAGACGAGCCTGAACCACGAGAGTCCTGTATAGTCTCTCTCTGCTCAACCACACCTGACGAGAGCTACTCTCTTGATAGTGATGAATATGGTCCTTACGTTGAGTTGTGTTTTACATCAGAAATGTCAAAAATAGTGTTACATCAGACTCAGCTTGCACAGCTCGACACCGATATGGTCGCAACGATGAGAGTATATGTATCCTCTGCTGCTAAACGTGCTGTGGTCGTTAAAGAAGATGATCTACTGACCAAAGCCGACATAGCAGCACACCCAAAGGAGGTTAGTGAAGCTTTGTATACTGACCTCAAAATCTGGATTGACAACCGATGCTTCGAGAAGTATGATATATCCAAAGCTTCCAACATCATGACATCCAGGTATGTATACAAGTGGAAGTTTGTAAAGGTGGGTACCGAGAACGTTAAAACCATTCGTCTCAGACTTGTCCTTCGCGGATTTATGGATACTGAGGCTTTCGATGTGGAAACATTCTCGGGAACCGCCCGAAGGCAGTCCCAAAGACTCCTGGCAAGTGAGGCGGCATGCCATCCAGAGTGGATCTTAGCATCCATGGATATCGACAAGGCGTTCCTCAAGGGTTTGACCTATGAGGAACTTGCCCATGCCACAGGCGAGGAAACTCGCATGGTCTGCTTCACTCTTCCACCGGGAAGTGCCCAGGTACTTCGTACACTACCCGGCTTCTCATCCTATGACGAAAGCCGACACTGCCTCAGATGCCTCAAACCAGGAACGGGTACAAAGGATGCTCCAAGAGCGTTCTCTCTCAAACTTCGTACGACCACACGAGCTATGGGTCTTGCACCGACCAGTTATGACCCTGAATTTGAATTCAGCCAAGATCTGCTAACGGCAAAACATGTCGATGATATTCACATGACTGGCTTAGAGAAAAATATAGACGACTACGTCCAGCGTGTCGAAAAGGTGTTTGGCAAATGCAAGCTAAACAAACACACATATACAAACTGCGCCGTTCGCTACACTAAGAATGACCAAGGGGATGTGACTATGGATCAGGACGAGTATATCAAACAACTACGTCCGATCACACACCCAGAACTTACAGGAGCGGCGGCCGATGCCAAAGCCACGAAACTCATTACCGACATGTTCGTCAGCTTGCGAGGAGCCCTCGCCTATGCCCTTCTTACTCAAATCTGGCTTATGGCATACGTGGTCTCTCTCCAGAAAATCCAAGACCCCACCAATCTGCAAGTCAGACGCTTGAATGCTGTGACGCGAAAGCTGATCAGCAGCCCGAAACGCATCACCTTCCCTCGGATGAAGCCGACGAATGAAGTTGACATCCACAGCGATTCGGGGTATCGGAAGCTTACCGGGGAGGAGGATGATGAGACTAGGGGCTACGGCGTACGCGGGGCAAATGTACTACGGCGAGGAAACTCGCCTCAAGGCAAGTCCGTCGTTCACCTCTGCGACGGACTATGCAAATCACACCGACTGCAGGTGAGGTCCAGCTATACTGCGGAGGCGCTCGCAGCGGCGCATAACCTCGATGAGTGTTACCCTACGCTCATCACTCTCCACGAACTCAAGGCAGGAGCTCTGACTCCACGACAACTACGAGATATGCGTGAAGTTGGAGGCCTAGCCATCAAAGTATCTCTTACCACAGACGCTGAGTCCGTTTATAAATCATTATCAAGCAAAGATCTTAAGATACCGACAGAACGGGCTCTGCTTGGACACATCAGTTGGATACGTGAGCTCATGGATATATGTATAGTACATAACGTGCAGTGGTGTGATACTAGGGATATGACCGCAGACGGGCATACAAAGGGAAGCATCGATCGGGAGCTGCTTCTGGAAGTGATGTCAGGCACTCAGTCATTTAAGTATGACGTGAAGCAATGTGTTCCCTTTCGGGGTCCCGAGGACAGAGACAAACCCAAGTCTAACCAATTTTAGTCTGTCCTTGTTGCCCCCGCGGTCCAATTTGCCAGCATGGGCGCCTACTATAGAGGCGCCCTTCTAGTTGCTCGGAAACGAGCCTCACATTTCACGCCTGGCAATGAGCCGGCTTTGTATGACTCAGGCTCTTTGCCTTAATACTTATTTGCTCGGTGAGGTATGGCCTGTTTGGCTTACCTCTGACTGAGCCGATCGCCCTTCATCGTTCGAAGGGGCTATCTTGTATTTGCGTGAAATGCCTTGCGAGGAAACTCGCCTTACAGTCTGGTGTTTGGCCAGACTGTACGCACTGTTTTCTTTCTTGCAAACAGTCGTGCGCGCGGCCTTTGAAGAGCCTAACGGCTGCGCGGCTATGCTCTCCGTCTCCTCCCCTCCCGACTTTAATGGTAGTTCTTTGGGAAATGTTATAGTATCGGGAGCATAGTTCGCGCGCCGTTGCCTTTGGCTCAAGGCACGCGCGCCCTATTTGCCCGGACACCGCGAGTGTTCGCTATGTGCTGGAAAGACCGATACATCGATCTTATCCTATCTTATCCGCCTATTCCCCATACTGAACCACCACAGCAGAGGAATGGACGCTATTTGCCATCCGCTTCCTATGGGAGCGGATGCTATTTGAGTTACCAGGCTCACTTTCGACTGTCTGCGCCTCCCTGTCAGCTTATGAGCATGGGCTTCGAGCCTCTTTTGCCCTCGGGTAGCCATCGAGCGAGCGAGGAGAGCCAACGACCGATTCTCTTCGACATCCTCGTCGGACCGCGCCCCAGGAGAGGCCCACGGACCGCGGGCCCGCATCCGCTCGGGGCGGCCCGCGGCGGAGACCGGGCCCTGGGGACGCGGTCGGCGGCTCCAGCGGACCGCGTCAAGAGTCGACGGCTCCAGCGGACCGCGCCGCGCGCGTTCGTGGCGCGAGCCTAGACGAGGAGCAGGAGGAGGAGGAGGAGGAGGAGGAGGAGGAGGACGAGGAGGACGTGGAGAGGACGAGGAGGACGAGGAGGACGAGGAGGACGAGGAGGACGAGGAGGAGAGGAGGAGGAAGAGGAGGGAGGAGGAGGAGGAGGAGGAGAGGAGGGAGGAGAAGGAGGAGGAGGAGGAGGAGGAGGAGAGGGGAGGAGGAGGAGGCAGGAGGAGAGGAGGAGGAGGAGGAGGAGGAGGAGGAAAGGGAGGAGGAGGAGGAGGAGGAGGAGGAGGAGGAGGAGGAGGAAGAGGAGGAGGAGGAGTATCCTCCCGCCTCCGGCGACCCCGCGGGCGGCCCTCAGCGGCCCGCGGGAGCCCTCCCAGCGGCCTCGAAGACGTCCTTACGTAAGCGAAGGCCTCGAGAGCCCTTCGGGGACGGCCTCGGGCGGCCCCCGCGGCCTTCCCAGAGCTCCGAGGACATGTCTGCAATCCTCAGAAAAGGAAAAAAAGGCACCCATACCTCTACCCTTCGCCGGTTTTCCGTTTTGGGGCCTCCTGGGTTTGGCCCTCGTCGCCACCGCTGGATTCGCCTCGAGATTCTAGTCAGAACGCACCCTGGGAGAGATCCGGGGAGAAGCGGTATCAGCACCTCTTGATTTCCCAAAATCCGAGCGCGTGGCCCCCGACCCACCCCTGACGGCTTTGGGAGGCCTCGAGGTTGGCACCAGCACCAACGTATCGGCGGTTGGTTGCCGCCTCCACCGCGGGAGGGTGATCCCAAGCTCGCTGATGTCGGACATTGCTAGGTCGAGGATAACTCCGCTCCAGAGCGTTCCAGAACCCTCTCAGTGCGTTCCAGACCGCTCTGAGAAGGCTGCGGCGCACGACTAATCCTCCAGAGCCGCCGATACATTCTCACCCGAGTATATCCTCGTTTTGTCTTCGTCTTATGATGGAGGTTATCCGGGCATCTTAGGTGGCCGCAAGACTGCCACCATCACCGAAATCTAGGATCATCTTCCCCCGGTGTAGGCACCCCGTTGTGTTGGTGTTGGTGCCCATTTTAAAATTTCCAAGACTTCGGAGGTTTTGGGGGGAACGTTGACACTAGCCCCTCAACGAAGAGAGGCCCCCCCAGGATTGCGGATCCTCCTCGACCACCTAGCCTGGATCGCCCTTGTCCTCCAGGTTCGTGATTCCCTGCTTTTGAAACCCAGCGCCGATGACTAGAAGCCTGAACGCCACCACGCACGCAGCAGGAATCGACCGCTCCGCGATCTGGGAACTCCTCGCCGACGCCTCGTCGACTGCAGGTCGATGTGTCCCCCTCTTCCTGTCGGTCCCCTCTGCCTTTCCCTCCAGACGCTCTCTGGGAACAGGGGGGAGGGGGGCGCCGTCGGGCGGGGACAAGGATGATCCGGAACGCTCTGAGAAGGCCGCCTCGCTCGATAATCTCCAGAGCCGCCGAATCTCAGAGATTCTCAATTTTTGTCGCCCGATCTTGACCTCGTCTTCTTATGTGGCTCCCGTCGTACTCAGAGACCAGATCCCAGAACCTGTTTCGAGCACCCAGAAGAGTATCGAAACGGTGTCGAACGAGTATCGCCTCCCAGGGCCCGACACGTGGAAGCCCTCCAGCTTCGGTACTTTCTTGGTGCTCGACATTCTTCCTGGTGACCACAGCTGGAGCAGCTTGGAACATCCTAGACCTCGTCCTGGCCTCGTCTCGGAGCGGGCGGGGGCCGGAGCGGCAGGATCTCGACAGGCGCACGGGCCGACCCCTGCCAGGCCAGGCCTGGGCCCAATGTGGGCCCGCGCAGCGCCCGGCATCACTCGGACGTGTGCCTTTGTCCTCGGCTGGGTCGAAGTCTTGCGTGTCCCTCTGCAGGAGGAGTAGTTCAAAGTAGTTTAAGAATAGTATGGGGACGGCTTTTCGTAATTATGTTGTGGCACGTTTGAGTTGGCTAGGTCGAAGTCCTGCGTGTCCCTCTGCAGGAGGAGTAGTCCGAAAGAGTTCAAAAACATGAAAACAGTCGTATGGGGACGACCTCTCGTAATTATGCTGTGCCATGTTCGAGTTGGCTTTGTGCTGTGTTATATGTTTCGTCCACACTCCGCCTGCAGGAGGACGTGCCCGTCCCGAGGCCAGGCCCTCGTGCGAGACAGACGCGCGCACGGAGCCGAACCACGCACGGGGAGCGGACGCCCGGAGACCGGCTCAGGGCCACAGCGCCTCCCGGGCGTCGGTCGGGGGCGGCAGAGAGGGGGGTGGTGACTGGGAGGGGGAGGGGGACGAGGAGGAGGGGGAGGAGGAGGAGGAGGAGGAGGAAGAGGAGGAGGAGGGAGGATGGGGAGGAGATGAGAGGAGGAGGAGGAGGAGGAGAGAGGAGGAGGAGGGAGGAGGAGGAGGAGGTTGGGGAGGAGGAGGAGGAGGAGGAGGAGGAGGAGGAGGAGGAGGAGGAGGAGGAGGAGGAGGACGCGGTCGCAGAGCTCATCCGTTGTTTTGGGCGCCCAATGTGGGCCTGCGCTTCGGATCTCGGGGGCCGGCTGAGACAGCGACGCGGGAGCTGGTCAGGGTCGGGGGCGGCAAAGAGGAGGGTGACGACTACCCTGACCTTCCAGAGAGCTATTTTTTAGCACTGGAGTCCTAAAAACCTAAAAAGCTCTCAACGAAACAGCCTAAAACCAAGACGTAGAATAGCTCTGGGATAGGTTTAGAGGTCGGGTGCTATTTTTTAGCCCTCCTGGAAGGTCAGGGTAGGGGGGGGTGGATATCATAGCGGGGGCCATGATATTCCCCAGATCTCATGGCGCCGCCTCTTCTCATTCCAGTACGTCCCTGGCCCTCCCGCTGGGCCGCGCACATGCCGCCGGTCATGCTTTGCACCCCTCCCTTCTTGGACACCCCCCTCTTTGCCGCTCCCGACTTCGGTCGGGCATGTCCCCTACAGGCGGATCTTGGGCGCAAAATTCAAACATATACAAAACGTGCCCCAAAGCATTCACACATGATCAAGAAAAACGCCCCCAGGTTTTACTATTTTGGACTATTTTGGAATATTCCTCCTCTGGAGGGACAGGCCCAACTTAATCCTGGGGGCTCGGCGCTCGAAAGGCACACCCCCGCAAGGAGCGCCGAGGCGCCTCACCACGCGGCCGCTGCGCCAGCGGTGGCGACGAAGGCCTCTCCCTGGAGGCCCCGAGAACGAAAACGAGGGAAGGGCTTCGGTACGAGTCGCGAGGTTCGTGGTTCGAGGTTTTCGGGCGTTCTCGTCGATTCTCGGTGGTTTTCCAGCCTCGGGACGCTCACCAGGAGCTGCGCCTCGCTGAAAGCGTTCCGGGGTTGCCAGGATCGTCCCGAACGGCCACCGGAGACCCGAGTCATGACCGAAAAACCACCAGGCGTCCGTCGGACCCAGGCATGAGATCAAGGTGGGTTTGGGGATAGTGCCTTGGGATGCTCTGTGTGCTCTGGCCGGCGGAGGGTCTCGTGTTTTTGGAGCCCGTTTCTTCATTGCTTGGGGCATGACGGGCGTCATGGCCCCCGCCCCCCCCCCCCCCATGACGTAATGCTCCCCCCCCCGTGCGCTTCGGGCACTGCCGCCGTGCGCATTGGGATCCGCGTAGGTGTCCGCCCTCATAGGACTCTGGTCCGCAGTCGTCGTCGTCGTCGTCGTCGTCGTCGTCGTCGTCGTCGTCGTCGTCGTCGTCGTCGTCGTCGTCGTCGTCGTCGGTCGTGGCTTGTGGCTCGTCGTTGTCGTCGTCGTCGTCGTCGTCGTCGCTCGTCGCTCGTCGCTCGTCGCTCATCGTCGTCGTGCGCGTGGACGCGGTTGGAGCCTGCTTTTTATGTCCGGGCCGATGACGGCAGTCATCAGGGGGGGGGTCGATGACGTCACGTTTCGCGCCGGTGGCGTCTTGGAGTGCCTACGAATGACGGAGGACGGGTCGCACCAGCATGTAGGTAGCGATCTGCACCACACCGCCCGTGTACACCACAGTGCCTGCGTGCAACACAGGGCCGGTGTACACCACACCGCCTATTTACACCACAGCAGCCGCGTGCAACACAGCGTCAGTTTGTGGCACCGTGCCTGCGGGCACAACAGCTCTTGTGTACACCACAGCGCCTGGGCACCACATCAGCCTTGTGCAACACAGCACCAGTGTACACCACAATGCCTGCGTGCAGTGCAGTGCCCGTGTAAACCACGGCACGTGTCTGCACCACAGCAACCGTGTGCAGCACAGCTTCACTTTTGCATATCGAATGTCAGAAGGAGTCCGTACGACAAAATGGAGCGCTTGTGGACTCCACAGGAAACAGTAGAACGGACTCCTTATGGACAAGGGAGCGCCGCTGGAATCTACGAGTCCTCCCGAATCCGCCCGCATCACCCTTACTCCTCCCATTTGCGTCCAGGAGGCTCCAGCTAAATTGGCCGTCCGAGAACCAAGTGGACCGATTCAATCGACCATTCTGCGGTGCACGCTGAGATGCACACGCCCGCTGTAGCGCCAAACCGCACGACGGGGGGTAAGGAGGAGGACGACGACGAGGAGGACGTGGAGGTGGAGGTGGAGGTTGAAGGGGGAGGGAGGGGGGAACAGCGTCGCATTCGATTATCAACACTTTCCTGACATGGCGTTTATTTGTCCGCAGCAGATTCTCACGTACATGTTCCGTCTACTTGTCTTATGCACGCAGGCATTGTGGTGTACACCAGCGTTGGGTTGCACGCGAATGTTGTGGTGTAGACAGGCGGTGTTGCGTGCGCAGGCGTTGCGGTACACGCAAGCACTGTGGTGTTCACGGGCACTGTGTTGCACATGTTTGGTGCGGTGTGCACATGTACACTTGGCGTTGTAATGTACGCAAGCATTGTGGTGTACACAAGCGTTGCGTTGCACTCGGTTGTTGCGGTGTACGCAGGCGCTGTGGTGTACACGCGCGCTGAGGTGCACGCGAGCGCTGTGGTGCACACAAGCGCAATGGGGCAGATCGCCACCTGCATGCTGCTCGTGTCGTCATCGTCGTCGCTCGTCGCGTCGAGCGCGTCGGCGCGGCTGTGGTGCCGGGGCCACACGGCGGGGGGGGGGGGGGGGGGCGTTACGTCGTACCCCCCCCCCGCCCCGCCCCCCCCCCACATGACGCACGTCCTTGCCGAACAGAAAGAAATGCGCTCTTGTTTTTCTGGTTGGGGTCCGATGGTACTTTTCCTCCTCTGAGGAGAGGGTACCCAAACCATCGTCTCCCAGGGCTCCTGGGAGGCCCCGTCGCCCTGGTCAGAAGGCACTACAAGAGAGGTCTGGGGATCATCGGGATCGGTAAATTCTGTTTCCCTCACGATCCTGTTTCTCCTTTTGCTCGTCCTCATCGTCGTGGTCATCAGTACCACCATCAGCATCGCCATCAGCATTATCATCGTAGTCATCACCATCATCATCATCATCAGCATCATCACCATCATCATCAGCAGCATCATCATCATTCTTCCCCTCCTCCTTCAGAACTAAACAGTCTGAATACTACTCTGCTCCCTCCCTTGACTCTGTCCGGAGAGTGCTGCGTTCTCTTCGTATATGGTTTTACACCGGTTTCCATGGTTTGTTTTGTTCGTATGTGGTGTGTTCAACCTGGTCGTTTCCAGTTCTTCCAAATTTGCGTTCCAGCTGCAGCGCCGCCCTCATTTCCGCGCTTCGGTCATGCAAAATCGTGCTCTCGCTGCAGCGCTGGCCTCGTTCCCGCGCCTCCTGTTGCTTCAACTCGTGTTCCCGCAGCAGCACTGGCGTGTTTGGTCCTTCCAAGTGATTAGCGCTGTCGCTGTAGCGCTGGCCTCGTTCCAGTGCAGTGGTCCTTCCAGATCGTACTGCTGCAGCTGTGGCCTCATTTCCGTTTTCGGTCCTGGCCTCGTTCCCACGTTCCAGCCCCTCTACATCGTGCTCCCCCGCCGCAGCGCGGATCCATTTCCGGCTGTGCGAACAGATAGGAGATCTATGCCATGGGAAGGGATGGGAGGGAGGGGCAGGACGTCAGTTGTGACGCTAGCGCATCTAGTTTGTCCCTCCCTTCATCCTCCTCCTCCTCCTCCTCCTCCTCTCCCCTCGTCGACCTCCTCTCCTCCTCCTCCTCCTCCTCCTCCCTCCCTCTTCCTCCTCCTCCCTCCTCCTCCTCCCTTCTCCTCCTCCTCCTCCTTCCTCCTCCTCCCCATCCTCCTCCTCCTCCTCCTCCCCCATCCTCCTCCGAACCCGCTGCCCGCGCGTGGCGGACCGCCGCGCCGTGCCGCGACCGCTCGGCGCAACGTCGGGCGGGAGCGGCCGTGCGGGGCCGGCCGCAGCGGCGGCGCGGATACGTCCGATGTTTATTATTTGTTAAACATGAGTTCAATTAACTGTTTCAGCTTTTCACAATTTTTAGCATGTTCTCCCTCCTCCTCCTCCTCCTCCTCCTCCTCCTCCTCCTCATCATCATCATCATCATCATCAGCATCCTCCCTCTCCTACGACGGTTGGAGCGCTGCACCTGGGCACATCGAGGTTTGGGCGGGTCCCGTCTCGTTAGGCCGATCCCGTCCGACGTTTCCTCCCCGTCTCTTCTCGCCCTTTTTCTCCTGCTTCTCAATCATCCAGCCTCATTTGTCCACCTCCTCTTCCTCATCTTCCTCGATCTCTTCCTCCTCATCCTCATCATCATCATCAGCAGCATCATCAGCATCATCATCATCTCATCAAAACCATCAGCATCATCACCATCATCATCATCATCATCATCATCATCATCATCATCAGCATCATCATCATCATCATCATCATCATTGCCATCATCATCATTATCTTCATCATCGTCATCGTCATCATCATCATCATCATTGTCAGCATCATCATCATACTCATAAGCAGCACCATCATCATAATTGTCATCATAATCATCATTATCATTGTCATAATCCTGGTCATCATCATCATCATCATCATCATCACTATCATCACTATCATCACTATCATAATCAGCATCACCATCACCATATTCTTCTTCTTCTTCATCATCATCATCATCATCATCATCATCATCATCATCATCTATCATCATCATCAGCAGCATTAGCAGCACTATCATCATCATCATCATCATCCTCATCAGCATTATCATCATCCTCCTGATCATGATCATGAGCATCATCATCATCAACAGCATCGTCATCATCACCAACATCATCACCACCGCCATCATCATTCATCATCATCATCAGCAGCAGCATCCATGATCTTCCTGAGCTTCCTCCCCCTCCATCCTCTTCCTCCTCCTGTTCCTCCTCCTCCTCCCTCCTCCTCCTCCTCCTCCTACTCCTCCTCCTCCTCCTCTTCCTCCTCCTCCTCCTCCTCCTCCCTCCTCCCTCCTCCTCCTTCCCTCCTCCTCCTCTCCTCCTCCTCCTCATCTCCCTCTCTCCTCCTCCTCCTCCTCCTCCTCCTCCTCCTCCTCCTCCTCCTCCTCCTCCTCCTTCTCCTCCTCCTCCCTCCTCCTGTGCCTCCCCGGGGGCCCAGCGCGCAGGGGCATGATGGTGCCGCCGGACGAGCAAGGGCTGGTGCGCGCCCGCGCCCTGCCCCGCGCGCGCGGCGCTCCCCGCACGCGGGCGGCCTCCGCGCGGAGGGGCGAACCCGACTGCACCGGGCGGCGCCAGGGCGAGGACGACTGCCCAGACCCCCTCGAGCAGTGACAAACATCAGGGCGAGTGGTTTTTCCTAATGTTCGTCCTCCGGGGGCCCTCGCAGGGGCTCAAGAGCGTCAAAAGGCGACTCGGGATGCGAAGCCGGTCATGGGGAAAGGGTCGGGACCTCTGGGGGTCGACGCAATGGAGAAATCATTACGTCGGGGGTCTGGATTTCTGGAGCGCTCTCAAAGCGTTCCGGAACGCTCTGAGAAGGCCGCGATGCCAGAGACATCTTCCAGGGCCGCCAGATCTCAGAGTTGTTCTCGATCTACCCCAGTCCTGGCTTCGACTTATGACTTCAGATCCGCCAGAGTCTTGAGGGCGCGGAAGTCCCCGCCATGCTTCACCAGCTTTTGAGAAATTTCCTGAGCCTTCTTTGGATCACATGATATTTCTCTTCTGAGAAGCCCCGGTGCCCTCTGAGAACGCCTTCTCCTTCTCGCTTCCCCCTCTCGCTCGCAAGATGAAGGGGTGGAGGTCGAGTCAAGAGTCGAGGAGGAGGGAGGGAAAGTACTGTGAAGGCCTGGCGGCCGGTGCCGCCGACCCTGGAAGACATCGACGACGACCAGGAGGGGAAGGAGGAGGAGGAGGAGGAGGAGGAGGAGGAGGAGGAGGGGGAGGAGGAGGAGGAGGAGGAGGAGGAGGAGGAGGAAGAGGAGGAGGAGGAGGAGGAGACGGAGATAAGGAGGGGGAGGAGGAGGAGGACAAGGAGGAGGAAAGGGACTCCCCCATTGGGCCCCCCCCCCTTGGGGAAGAGGACAGGCGGAGGACCGGCGTGGGAGAGGGGAGAACCGAGGGGGAGGAGGACCCCCAGGGACCGAGGCGTATCTGACCCCCCTCCCCCCTGGGACTCTTTCCCGCCCGGGGAGGAGGACCCAAGGAGGGCCGGCGCCCCGGAAAAGGACCCGCGTCGGAGAAGGACCAGCGTGGGAGAGGAGGACGCCCAGGGGCGATGCGAATCTGACACCCCCCCCCGCCGGGGCAGGGAGAGAGGGAAGGAACTTCCCCCCTTTGACGTACGGAGGACGTGGGTGGAATGCCCTCCAGCTGCGAACCCGTCCCCCGAACGAGGAGGGGTGTTTTCTCTCTCTCTCTCTCTCTCTTTCTCTCCCCCCCGACTGGAGAGGAGGATGGGAAGGGGGGGGCGAAAGAAGGCTCCCCGTCGACGGGACCGGACTGACACCCCTTACGCGCAGAAAGGGTCGGCAGATTCTGTATGTTTGCTTTTCCGATGGGGGGTGCCCCGAATATTCCCGGCCCAGTTTGCCCCAGCTTTGGTTGCGCCGTCTTGGAGTTCGCGGGCTCTTCTGGACCCTGCGAGGAGGGCTTCAGGGTCCACGGGTACTGCCTACAAATCTCGGGGGCACGTCGTGCCAGGGACACCTTTGGCAACACCCCATCCGAGGAATGGGTGAAGGAAGAGTCGAGGAAAAACGAACGGGAAGAGGAACTCGGACATCTTACCCCTGGTCTGGATCTCCTGGAGGACCCTCGCAGCCACGGCTGGACTCGCTTCGAAATCCTACTCAGAGCGCTGTCCAGCAGCGGTGTGGAGTAGATGGGGGGATCGGGAGACTTCCAGAGCGTTCGGACTCTTTCGCGAGGTTTTCTGATTGATGTCTTTCGGTTGTGACCTGAAGCCCGCCGGTGCGTTCAAATGAAAAAAGCGTGCTCTGTTACCGCTTCGAACCCCCTCCCCTTTCTGGAATCAGGGGGGGGGGTGAATATGTCTCCTCCCCGCCCTCCCGTTCATGGGGGGTCAGAGCGCACCTTGATTCGCCGCCGACAGAACGACGACGACGATGGCGACGACGACGGCAGCGACAGTGACGACGACGACGACGACGACGGCGACGGCGGCGACGGCGGCAACGGCGACTGCGACTGCGACGGCGACTGCGACCACGAACGACGGCGACGGCGAGCGACGACGACGCGACGGCGACGGCGGCGGCGGCGGCGGCGGCGACGACGACGACGGTCATTGCGATTGCGATTGCGACATCGAACGACGCTGACGACGACGGCGACTGCGACGGTGATCGCGAACGACGACGTCGGGTGGCGTCGACAATCAACGACGACTACTACGACGACGGCGACAGCAGACGACGACGACGACGGCGACGACGACGACGACGACGACGACGACGGCTACGGCTACGGCTTCGGCGACGACGGCGACGGCGACGGCGAACGACTACGGGTTGTCGCGTGCCTTTTTACGAACCATGCTTTGATTTTTCGCCTGGCCGACCCCACCCGTTTGAGTCCGCCCGTCCGACCCGACCCGCCTGTCAGAGCTGCCGCGCGCCAGTCCGATTCGATTCCGCACCATCTTTTGTTTTCCCGCCCGGCCGACCCGACCCGCCCGTTAAGATTCCCCCACCAGACCCGCCCTTTAGTGTTTTTGTGTGCTCATTAAATTACGCACCAGATTTGGCCAGAGACGCCCCCCCAACTAGGCAGCGGCGCCCTCGCTCCAGAATTCTGGCAAGCCGCCCAAGCTTGTGAAGGCCTCGCGACGGCGACAACGGCTCCCGATCGATACTTCTTCGTAGATTACCCCAAGATGCATGCCCTGGCCAGAGAGGCCTGCAAACTCAGGAACGGCGCCCTGGGTCACTCAAGTTGGAGAGAGCCCGGTTACGACGACAGCGGCTCCCGCTCGAGATCCCCCTGCAATGCGCTCTGGGACGCCCTGGCAGAAGGGGCCCCCGAACAGAGGAAGCGTGCTCTCGCCCGACACCTCCTCGCAGTCCACTCCTGCTGGTAACGGCCTTTGCTGCGACGGCAACGGCTCCCGCTCGACATGTTCTTGCAGTTCGGTCGAGACGCTCTGGCCAGAGAGGCCCCGAGACTCGAGAACTGCGCTCTCGCCCGGCACGTCCCCGCAACCCAGTCAAGTTCGCAACGGCTCACTTGCGACAGCAAAGGTCCCCTTTTTTTCTCTTTTTTTTACGAGATGTTTTGGTCAGAAAGGCCTCGAACCTGAATAACGGCGCTCTGGCCCGAGGTCTCTTCGCAAGTCAGTCAAGTTCGTGAGATGCTTGTGGGCGCGCTAGCTCGCATTACAACCACGGTGGCGCACTGTGCTCATACAAAGTTCTTTGCCGAAAGCTTCTCCAAGGAGCTGGTATGAAAAGAAGTAACCCCCAAGAGGGGGCTGGTTCATAGGCTTAGCCAGCGGGTGCAAGGGAGAGGGAAAAACAAACCACGGTCAAGACTATGTTTGGGAGCATGTGGTCGCAATATTGGTGTCGTTCAGTCATCGCCGTCGCCGCTGTCGTTACCGTTGTCGTCAGTCATTGTCGGTCGTCCTCCTCGTCTCTCGTCGTCGGTCGTCATTTGCTGGCGCCCGCTGGCCTTGTTTCCTGGTGGCGAGTGCAGGGGAGGGGGCGAGGTTGGGACCCTTTTCCACCCCTGAATCGAGGGTGGTAAGGGAGGGGGGTTCGAACCATCCACCCTCTTTGAATCATGGAGGGGGGTAATTCGAGGAGGGCGGGGGCAGGGGGGAGGGGAGTCAGCCCGTTTTTTCTGGGCGCGCGGGAGGACGATGTTTGAGGTGGGGGACTCCTCCCGGTTACGACGTGTCGTGGGATGTCCCTAAGGCGAGCGCCCCTGGAACGCGTTCTCTCGCTCTTTTTGGGTAGGTTCGCGTCGTGTCGACCGGCGGCGACCCCGCCGTGGACGTTCAAGGTTGCACGCCGCCAGGGGCCCAGAATCGGCCTACATGGAACGATCGGGCGATGGGAAAGTTGCCGATCGTTCAAGGTTGAACGATCCACGCGGTGTCAGAAACCGATCGTTCAAGGTCGTCACGACACGAACCTGCCGTACCAGTTTGAAACATATCCCTATCTCTATGTTTGATATCATCTTACCTCGATGCCGATCTTGAGGATTCCCTCAGTTTCTGAGGGCCTGCCCCTAAGATTGTCCTCGGTTTTTGCTCGCCCATCTTAGGGATAGGGATACGTTCGAGGCTGGTTATGCTTATGCTTCCAGATCTATTCGGACGACGGACTCCGGAGGAGGAGGGACGAGGAGGAGCTTGGTCTTGTTCGGGGTGGGGTGGGAGGGGGTGGGGGGTGGGGGCGGAGGCTCTATTCCAGGAGGTACCAGGGAGCTCCATGGGAGATCGGGCGTCGTATGAGGTGAGGGCAGAAGAGAGAGAGAGAGAGATGGAGAGATAGAGACGAGGCAAGAGAGGGGGGCACTCCTCTTGCCAGTTTCTGGTCGCTCTGCTCGTGCTCGCGGGGCACTGTGGCTCTGTGGTGTTCCGCGGCGAGTTGCCAGACACCCCTCGGCCCTCGGGCCCCTCCCCCTCCTCCGTCGTACTCCCCCACTCCTCCTGCTCCTCCTCCTCCTGCTCCTCCTACTCGTCCTCCTCCTTCTCCTCCTGCTCCCCCCTCTCCTCCTCCTCCTCCCCCTCCCCCTCCTCCTCCCCCTCCTCCTCCCCTCCTCCTCCCCTCCTCCTCCTCCTCTCCCCCCTCCTCCCCTCCTCCCCCTCCTCCTCCTCCTCCTCCTCCTCCCCTCCTCCTTCTCTCCTCCCCCCTCCTCCTCCTCCTCCTCCTCTCCTCCTCCTCCTCCTCCTCCTCCTCCTCCGGTTGGCCCTCCGGCTGCCGCTGGCCCTCCGGCGGCCGCGGCGTGCTCTGCCCGGCGTGCTCTCTCGGCGCGGCTCTCCCTCTCTCTCGCGATGACCCGAGCGGCGGGCGCGGTCACCACGAGAGTGCGGTGCGAAGGAGGAGGAGGAGGAGGGGGAGGAGGAGAACGGGGGATTGTGGAGTCGCAGGGGTTCCACAGCGCGCGCGCGAGGGTTTCGCGCTGAGTTCGCGACTGTACCTCTGCAAACTCTGCTCTGTGTCGTCCTCCTCCTCCTCCTACTCCGCCTCCTCTTCTTCCTCCTTCTCCAGGAGTTGTTTTTTGTTCTTGGTGCCCCCCCCCCCCAAAAATCAGTTTTTTTTTTATTTTGTTTTTGGGGGGGGGGGCGAAATACAAAGGAAACGCTTTCTCCTCCTCCTTCTCTGCCTGGACGCCTGGACCTCCTCCTCCTCCTCCGCCTCCTCCTCCTCCTCCTCCTCCCTCTCCCCCTCCTGCTACCTCTCTGCCTTTTTTCTGTTCCTCCTGGCGCCCCCCCCAGAAAAAAAACAAAAAAACTGAGGGGGGGCGCCAGGAGAAAAACAAAAAAGGAATGCGACGTGGCCACATCTGCCCTCCCCCCTAGAAGGATTCCTATTGGACGCCCCCATAAGAAGGATTCACAGTGAAATCCTCGACGGAAGGGTTCCTATCGAAACCCTCCACTGAATGATTCCTACCGAAATCCTCCACATGTGGATTCCTACTGAAACCCTCCACTGAATGATTCCTACTGGAATCCTCGAATGGCAATGGCAATGGCAATGGCAATGGCAATGGCAATGGCAATGGCAATGGCAATGGTAATGGTAATGGTAATGGTAATGGTAATGGTAATGGTAATGGTAATGGTAATGGTAATGACAATGGTAATGGTACTGGTAATGGTTACGGTAAGGATAGTGGTAACGGGGTAGCGAGGCAATGACAATGGCAATGGCAACGGTAATGGTAATCGTAATGGCAATGGCAATGGCAATGGGAATTAATGGTAATGGTAAGGGTAGAGGTAAAGGTAGAGTTAAAGGTAATAGTAATGGTAATGGTAATGGTAATGGTAATGGTAATGGTAATCGTAATGGTAATGGTAATGGTAATGGTGATGGTGATTGGACTGGCAATGGCAGTGGTAATGGTAATGGTAATGGTAATGGGAATGGAAGTGGGAATGGGAACGGGAACGGGCGTGGAAATGATAGTGGTAGTGGTAATGATAATGGCACTGGTAATGGTAATGGTAATGGAAATTGTAATAGTATTGGGAATGGGAATGAAAATGGGAATTCTAATGGTAATGGCAGCGATAGTATCATGGTAATGCTAATGGTAATGGGAATGGGAGTGGAAATGGTACTGGCAATGGTAATGGTAGTGACGAATGGCAATGGCAATGGTGATGGCAATGGTAATTGTAATGACAGAGGTAATGGTAATGGTACTGGTAATGGTAATGGTAACGGTAATGGTAATGGTAAAGGGGTGTAAAGGGGTAGCGATTGGCAATGACAATGGCAACGGTAATGGTAATGACAATGGCAATGGGATTGGCAATGGCAATGACAATGATAATGGTCATAGCAATGGCAACGGCCATGGTAAGTGTATTGATAATGGCAATGGTAATGGGAATGGGAACGGGAATGGGAATGTGAATGGGAATAGGAACGGGAACGGGAATGGAAATGGTAGTGGTAGTGGTAACGGAAATGGGAATGGTAAGGGTAAAGGTGAAGGTAGAGGTAAAGGTAATGGTAATGGTAATGGAAATGATAGTGATAATGGTAATGGTAATGGTAATGGTAATGGCCATGAGAATGGGAATGGCAATGGACATGGTATTGGCAATGGTAATGGTAGTGGCGAATGGCAATGGCAATAGCAATGCGAATGCTAATGGTAATGACAGAGGTAATGGTAATTGTACTGGTAATGGTAACGGTACTGATAGTGGTAACGGGGTGGCGACTGGCAATGGCAATGGCAATGACAATGGCAACGGTAATGGTAATGGCAATGGCAATGGCAATGGCAATGGCAATGGCAATGGCAATGGTAATGGCCATGGCAATGGCAATGGCAATGGTAATGGTAATGGCAATGGTAATGGGAATGGGAATGGGAACGGGGATGGGAATGTGAATCTGAATGGGAATGGGAACGGGCATGGAAATGGCAGTGATAGTCGTAACGGAAATGGGAATGGTAAGGGTAAGGGTAAATGTAAAGGTAGAGGTAAAGGTAATGGTAATGGTAATGGTAATGGCAATGGCAGTTGTAATGGTAATGGCAATGGTAATGGTATTGGGAATGGGAATGTGAATCGGAATGGTAATGGTACTGGCCATGGTAATGGTAGTGGCGAAGAGCAATGGCAATGGCAATGGTACTGGTAATGGTAGTGGCGAATGGCAATGGTAATGGTAGTGGCGAATGGCAATGGCAATGGCAATCGTAATGGTAATGGCAATGACAGTGGTAATGATAGTGGTACTGGGAATGGTAATGGTGACGATACCGGTAATGGTAATGGTTATGGCAATGGTAACGGGGTAGCGATTGCCGATGGCAATGGCAACGGCGAGGGCAATGGTAACGGTAATGGGACTGGCAATGGGAATGGCAACGGCAATGGCAATGGCAATAGCAATGGCCATGGCAATAGTAATGGCCATGGTTATGGTAATGGTAATGGGAATGAGAATGGGAATGGGAAATGGAATGGGAATTGTAGTGGTAATTGGAACGGGAACGGGAATGGAAATGGTAGTGGTAGTGGTAAAGATAATGGCAATGGTAATGGAAATAGCACTGGTAACGGTAATGGCAATGGTGATGGGAATGGGAATTGTAATGGTGATGGCAGCGGTAATGGTAATGGTAATGGCAATTGTATTGGTAATGCTCATGATAATGGCAATGGTAATGGTAGTGGCGAATGGTAATGGTAATGGGAATGGTAGTGGTAATGGTAACGGTAATGGTAACGGGGCGGCGACTGGCAATGGCAATACCATGGCAATAGCAACGGCACTGGTAATGGCAATGACAATGATAATGGCAATTGTAATGGCAATGGTAATGGCACTGGCAATTGTAATGGCAATGGTAATGGTAATGGTAAAGGTAAAGGTAAAGATAAAGGTGAAGGTAATGGTAATGGTAACGGTAATGTGAATGGGAATGGGAATGGGGATGGGAATGGTAATGGTAATGGTTTTGGGAATGGGAATGGAATGGGAAGGGGAGTGGGAGAGATTGAGAGAGAGAGAGAGAGACAACGAGAAAGGAAACATCAGCATAATGATGAGGAACAACGTGAAATATTGTAAAGTTTCGTCTAAAGCCCACAGCGACTCCACAATCCCCCGGCCTCGAGGAGGAGTAGGGGAAGGAGGAGTTGGAGGAGGAGGAGGAGGAGGATGGAGGAGGAGGAGGAGGAGGAGGAGGGGAAGGATGAGCGCGTGCGGCCGACCGAGCGTGAAGTCGGGTCTTTCCCTCCAAAGGCGGAATGTTCAAAAATGGTCTTGAAAACATCTAGAGACGATGTTTTTCCATGTCTGTTTCTTCTGGAGCACTGTTGGGGGTCTTTTTGGTTCTTCGTCCAAAGTCCGCCTGCAGGGGGACATGCCCGACCTGGCCCGCGCGCAGGTGATCAGGTCCACGGGATGTTGGTTTTGTTTTATGCATTGTTTTGCCGATCGGCGCGGGCCCTCGCATCCCCCCCCTCCCCCCCCCATGGAGTAGATCTTGGCCGTTTTGGGACGCCTGTCTCGAGCAGGTGGGGTCTCCCCCAGAGGACGCACTGGTGCAAGCAGTCGCACTGAGCAGAGGTCCGGAGCCAGATCCCCCCCCCTGCCCCCCCTCTCCTTCCGCCCAATCTCGAAACGCCGAATAAGACAACGCTCACTAGATGGGGTCGAAGTGAGTAGATGGTGCCGGAGAATCGCACCGCATCGCTGATGCATCGTCGACGCGGCTGGATATGCAGCCCGATTTTCTCCACGTTGATGTCGCCGATGCCTCGACGACGTCGACGATGCGTCGCCAGTGCATCCCTGGTGCATCGCCGATGCATCGCCGATGCGGCGCGATCCTCCGACCCCAACTACTCCGACCCCATCTAGGAGGCCTCTATGTAGTGTCGCCGCCCTTAATTCGGGTGTTGGTAGAAGTGCCCCTGGCCCAAGTTGCCCACAGTTTTGTCGCTCCATCATGGAGCCTGTGGGGCCCCCCTTGGCCCAGGTAGGCGTGCTCTGGAGGCCGTGGGGGGCCGCCTTCGAGATCCTCGTGGCACCGTGGGCCAGGGCACTTCTGGCAACACCCGAGTCACGAGGACGTCTTTTTCCGTGGATGCTGAAAGTGTCGTGTATGCCAATGGTTTGTCGATTTCGATGTCCCCCCCCCGGCGTTGCTCCACTGTGGCGGGTGGCTTCTGAGACGCCGAAGGATTCCACATCTCTCTCTCTCTCTCTCTCTCTCTCGTCATTCTTGGAAATGCGCGACGGGCGGCGGCTCCGGCCCGAGGGAGATCCGAGTCCGCGCGAGAGCCGAGCGTCTTCGGTCGAGCTGCGGGCGGAGTGCAAGGCGAACGCCAGTGACGTGATGCCTTCTCCCTCGGGACCCCCCCTGGACTCCCGACTAGGATGTCGGCGGGCCGTGGCGACGCCCTCCAGACCTCCTCCCTCTGGATAGCCCTTGGACTCCTGACGCGATGCCTCCTCCCTGCGCGAACCCAGCCGTGGCGCCGCGGGCCCCCCGGGAGGCCAAGAAGCAACCATAGCACAACAGAGAGGATGATCCAGGCACGGCCTGCAGCTGCACAGCGTCGCGCGGCCTCTCGTCGCGAGCAGCCCGTGCATGGCGCGTTCGATCCAGACAATTGTTATACAGGAGTGGCAGGATGAGGAGGGGGAGTATGTCGGAAACTGGATATACCAGTGGCGTGTTGTTTTTTCAATTCCACGGCTTTTTAAGGGTCGCGGACGGCGTCGAGGTGGTGTGGTGTGTACTCTTCCCCCCCGTCTTCCAAGGGAAACAACGAAACATGTATACACCAGGATCTCCCATACACCAGGATCCGCGCTCCTGTGTATGAATTTCAGCGCAGGGTCGGAAAAAGCGTCGGTGTATATAGAGTTCGTTTCCCTGGTAGGAGCACGACGTGGTCCTAGAGTGGCTCCTCGGCGGCACTTGGGCGACGTCGGGCGCGCACGCCCGCAGACCCGCCCTCGGCTGTGGGGGGAGCGGCACAGAGAGGAGCACCTGATCCAAGGGCGCCCTCGAGGGCGCGAAGTTATTCGCGCTTCGCGGTTCGGCTCCGGTTCCTCCTCATCCTCCTTTTCTCCCCTGGGAGGCGGCGCGAGAGCGCGAAGTCATTCGCACGGCGCGCTCCGCGCAGCGCGAAGCGCACAGTTGGGAGCCCTTGTTTTCGTCGGCCCCGTCGAGCAGACCACCTGGGAGTTCCCCGGAGCTTGCAGGAGGACCCTGGAGTTGCTCTTGGGCGTTCTCCAGAGCGCAAGGCTGCATTCCGCAACCGCCGCCCCGCGAATACACCTCCCGCGCGCCCCGCGCGAAGATGTCCCGAGCGCTGGAGAGCGCCAACCTCGTCAGATCCGAGTCCATGGATATCTCCAACGATCCGAGGTGAGCGGAGGGGAATTGGATGTGCCCTTCTTGAGAGGGCAGTGCGAATCGTGCAGGATAGGAGGTTCCGCGTGCGTCAAGAGCGAGCTTTCATAGGTGGCCTTTGGTAGCTGCAGCAGATGGAGACGGTTCACCACAGTTGACTGGCGCAGATTGGCTTGATCATCCGGATGAGATTGACATTGCCGGAGGCCCAGAAAGAACCGAAAGAATGTGGTGACCCTCTGCCACTCCCCTCTGTCGGGAAAGGATCGAGAGTTGGGGGGGGCTATCGGAGTTTTACGGAGCACAGAAACGGAAAGAGCGCTTCAGAAACAGAAACCGAAATTACTCACACCACCGTTCGTACTAGGAGCCTTGGCGTTGAGAGCTTGTTACGTCACCCCTCGCTCTTGGGAACCTTGGTGTTCAGAGATTGTTGCGTTGCCGCCCGTTCCTGAGCCTTGGCTGGGCCTTGGTGTCAGGAACTTGTTACGTCACCGCTCTCTGCTGGGAGCCTTGGTCTTATCAGCTTGTTTACGTCACCGTTCGCTCTTGGGAGCCTTGGTGTGAAGAGCTTTTTGCGTTACCGATCGCTCTCTATTTGGCGTCTCTGGGCCTTCTTGGGAGTCCTATTGGGGCCCTTGTCGGGCCTTTTTGGAGGCCTCTTGGGAACCTCTTGGGGGCCTCTTGGGGCTTCTTGGGGGGCTCTGGGGGCCTCCTGGGAGCTTCTTGGGGCGAAAGGCTAGACTTTTCGGTTCGTGGTCCCCCTCTTGGGGCCGTCTTGGGGCCCTCTTGGGCCGTCTTGGGCGCCTCTTGGGCCGTCTTGGCGCCCTCTTGGGCCGTTTTGGGGGCCTCTTGGGAGCCTCTTGGGCCGTCTTGGGGCGGTCTTGGGGGCCTCTTGGAGCGTCTTCAACGCAGTGAAAGCCGAAAAGCCTTGTATGCTAAAAATGTACTTTTCCCAATCGGAAATCAATGATTTTCGCCTCCCGGTGGCCTCTTGGGACGCCTCTTGGGGGCCTCTTGGGGCTTCTTGGGGGGCTCTGGGGGCCTCCTGGGAGCGTCTTGGGGCGAAAGGCTGGATTTTTCGGTTCGAGGTCCCCCTCTTGGGGCCGTCTTGGCGCCCTCTTGGGCAGTCTTGAGCGCCTCTTGGGCCGTCTTGGCGCCCTCTTGGGCCGTTTTGGGGGCCTCTTGGGGGCCTCTTGGGCCGTCTTCGGGCGGTCTTGGGGGCCTCTTGGGCCGTCGTCAACGCCGTGAAAGCCGACAAAGCGCATATGCTAAAAATATACGTTTTCCTTTTTGGAAAATCGATGATTTCGGCTTCTTGGGGCCCTCTTGGGACGCCCCTTGGGCGCCTCTTGGGAGCCTCTTGGGGGCCTCTTGGGCCGTCTTGGGCGGTCTTGGGCTCTCTTGGAGCGCTCTTGGGCCGTCTTGGGGGGGAACCCAAAAAACATGCAAAAACCATGGGGAAAACCCGAAAACTGCCATTAACACGCAAATGGGCCCGCTACCCCCTCCCCTGGAACCCCTCCCTGTAGGGCTTCGCCCACACCAGAACGTCATCACTCGTACCTCGCTCTTTCCGTTATTCCACTAGGTCTCCGCCACTGGGGTTCCCCCATCGGAGTCCACCATGGGAGTCTTTTGTCGGATTCCCCCCCCATGGGACCACTGTTGGGCTGTCTTAATCCTCTTACTCTTCCCGCCCCCCACACGCACCCGTGGAACCGTTAGATCAGTTAGATGTGAGGAGTGAACTAATTCATTAGAATTTAACGGATAACGTTTGGGGGTCGATGATTGTTTCGGACGGTTGTTTTGTGGTTGTCCCGTGGTCTTTCCGCCGTTGTCCCGTGGTGGTATTGTCGTTGTCACGTTGTTCTCTTGTTGTTGTCCCGTGGTTGGCGCGCGGTTGCCCGTGGTTGCTGTGTCGATTGGTCGGAGGTCAGCGGCGGTGAGACCGAAGTGAAACATGAGGCGCCCCAACCGGGAAAGTTGTGGGTGACGCGCGTGCGTGCGAGGCGAAACGAAGTTGCGCGAATTCTTGCCCTTGCTTAGGGCGAACTAGGTCAGGCCAAAGCGAGTGGCCCCTTGCACTAAATCATGTCACCAGACTGCCCCCGCGTTGCCTCGCTGGTTGTTCCGATGGTTCTCCTGATGTATGGCCCGATGGTTATATCCTTGGTTGGTCCGATGTTTGTCCTGATTGTTGTCCCGATGGTTGTTCCAATAGTTGCCCCGATGGTCGTCAAGTTGGTTGTCCCGATAGTTGTCCCAATGGATGTCATTTGGTTGATCCGATGGTGGCCCGATTGCTGGTTCGATGGTTGTTCGGATGGTTGTCCCGATGGCTCTCCTGTTGATTGTCCCGATAGGTGTGTCGATGGATGGTTGCCGTGTTGTCCCGATAGTTGTCCCAATGGTTGTCCCTTAGTTGATCCGATGGTTGTCCCGATTGCTGGTTCGATGGTTGTTCGGATGGTTGTCCCGATGGCTGTCCTGTTGATTGTCCCGATAGTTGTGTCGATGGATGGTAGCCGTGTTGGTCGTCCCGATAGTTGTCCTGCTGGTTGTCCCGAAGTTTGTCCCGATGGATGCGCTGACGGTTGTGCCGATGGTTGTTCCGATAGTCGTCCCGGTGTTTGTTCCGAAAGATGAACAGGGGTAGTGCCAGTTAGACGGATAGTGAGACCCATGTATAGACATGCGATCGTTAGTGAGACCGATGGATCGTTCGGACAAATGTATTCTCACATACGGATAACTAACGTGTGAGACCAATCAATAGATGCTGGCCCAGCATATTTGAAGTAGACACATCGGTTGAAAACTCAAATCGGCAATGCGATACATGTGTTCCGCTTTACGAATGCATTTACCAGATGCATGGTGCAAGCAGGTTCTATAGATAGGTCGGAACATGGATCGGCAGAGGTGTATGTATACACATTTAGACGTCCACGTGGACAGTCAACCACATGTGTATTGGAGGTTATGGTGTGAGATCGAAGTGGAACAGGCACCCCCCACTGTAAAATCGGTGTCGGTTTCATGTTCGTGCCGTGCGTGTGGGCGAGACGATGTTGCGTGCGCGGGCGTGAGCAGGGGTCCCGCCGTTGCCATGGCGAAGTCGGAGCAAACAACTCTTCTCCTACCCGGTTGGCGGATTGGGCGCGGCGGTTCACGGTTTTCCCGTGGTTGTCCCGTAGGTGTCCAGCGGTTGTCACGTGGTTGTTTTGTGGTTGTCCCGATGGTGTTCACGACGGTCGTCCCGATGGTTGTCGCGAAGGTTGTCTCGATGGTTGTCCCGATGATTGATTGGTTGATTCGTAGTGAGACCGTTAGATGTTGGGGTTGGTAGACATAAAGCGACAAATCTGTTGACAGTAGGATCTATGTAAATGTAAATACACGTTGGGACACATAGACAGTGATATCGATGGATGGACAGTGGGATCGATGGGTCGATCAATATTGGGACAAAGCAGTTGGCTTCTAGCAATCTGTGTTGCGAAGTATATGTGGTGCAATCCATCCGTAGCCATTTTGGCTCAAGTTTGACTCGAGATCCTCAAAGGGGCTCCAGCCCAAAGTTCGAGCTGCCTTCGGCGGGCGCGCGGCCACCCAGCCAACATCGCGAGTCCAAGCCCCATGACCCCCAAGATCCTCTTGCCCTGCCTGCTCCTCGGCCTCGCGGAGGCTACCACCTACCCATCGTGCGACGCGACGACGACAGAAGCCTTTCTCGAAGAGACGACTGAAGAGCCAGCGCCGGACATCCCCTTGGAGCTCCAAGTTCAGGGCCAGAGCGGCAAGTTCACTCTCGTGCCGAAGGGCTCGTCGGGGGCCTCTGTTGGCATCCGCGTGACGATGGACGCGCTGAGGGAGGTGGACGCAGATGGCAACGAAGTGGGTACGTCTGGGGCTGTGAAGCATTCGATCAACACCTTTGCAAGCCAGGACTTCACGGTGGGCGATATGGAGACCGTCCGCATCGGCTCTGGAGTATCTGCCGCCAAAGTGTCGTTCGATTCAACCATCTCGGAGATCGGACGAATCGGCGTCGACACCTACGTCATGGCCCAGTCGGGAACGGTGGGGATGTCCAACGAGTCGTGGGACGTCAACATCGGAGACTTGAAGTGGAATATCCGCCTGTGGGACTGGACCTGGTGCGACGGCTCCAACTGCAAGCAGGGCCAGACCGAGCAGGTCGGCGCGTACGTCGAGCTCGACATTACGGTGCAGAATTTGGGGGGTGGGAGCGCCAACCAGGGCAGCGGGAAGTCCGTGTCTCTGGGCAGCAACGCGACGCTTGAGTTGTCGACGCAGGTGCAGAAAGATTGCGCGTGGGAGCAGCTGCCGGACGAGTTCCCGTCCATCAGCACCCAGGGCAGCCAGACCACCGTCACCTTCCGCTTCCCGCGCTTCGAGACCTCCTGCCTGTACGATCCCGTTCTGTCTGGCGCAGCGGACGAGATGGGTGTCGACGTCGACTCTCCCACCCCCGCCCCTGCACCCGGTGATGACGTGGCTGGCGCAGCCGCGTCGGCCACGCTCGGCGCCGTTGCGCTCTGCGCCTTGAGCGCGGTGGCGGCTTGGGCCTAGAGTCGCCAGAGAAGCGGCCTCCGACATTTTACGCTCAATGCCCCTATGCCTCAGCAGAATTGTTTTGAAATTCTTGGGTAGGCGAGACCCGTCTATTACGGGTCCGGAGAAAAGAGCGAAGTCTTTTGCTCCCGCCCCACGATCAGGGAGGCTTTTCCTCCTCGAAGCCATGGATGGGCGAGTGGAGTAGCTCGGGCTATACCTGTCGGGCCGGACGAAAGGGGGGGATTGGGAAAGGGGGGGGGTGCGAAATTTGCTGCATGCAGCTGGTGTCGGCCCCGCCGAGGGGTCCATTCTTCGACGCATGGCCGCCTCCCGGCGCCGGGAGGCGCCGAGAAAGTCAGCTACGCGAGCTGATTATCAAGCCCCGCCTTTGCTATCCCCCCCTTTCGCCCGACCCGAACCTGGCCGCGGGGTCAGGCTGGCGCCCGTCCCTTTCACGAGCCCGAGTTCGGCTGCTCGACGCCCCCCTCCGTGACGGCACGCGCTCCGCCCGCCAGCGTGGCAGCGCGTGTTTTTCTTTAATTTCTGGGTTGGACAGGCCTCCTACCCGGACGCGTCGCTTGAGGCATCGGCCGTGTTCGGTCTGCGAGAGGGCGTCGCGGCCGTCGTTTTGCGGGTCCAGGTCCGTCGGTTTCGGTCCCAGGCCGTTTTCTCTGTGGGGAGGTCTACTAAAGGGAGGTTTGTTCACCGCCGAGAAGAGTCCTCCGACATTTCACGCTCAATGCCCCTATGCCCCAGCAAAATTGTTTGGGAACTTCTGGGGTAGGCGAGGACCGTCTATCACGGGTGCGGAGGCAAGAGCGAAGTTTCTTGCTTCCACCCCACGATCAGGGAGGCTTTTCCTCCTCGAAGCCATGGATGGGCGAGTGGAGTAGCTCGACCTATACTTGGCCGCGGGGTCGGGCTGGTGCCCGTCCCTTGCACGAACC
The DNA here is from genome assembly GCA_963575745.1 of Prorocentrum cordatum. Taxonomy (NCBI): domain Eukaryota; class Dinophyceae; order Prorocentrales; family Prorocentraceae; genus Prorocentrum; species Prorocentrum cordatum. The sequence continues at coordinate 55,638 of CAUYUJ010016104.1, forward strand.
CGAGTTCGGCATCTCGACGCTCCCCTCCGTGACGGCACGCGCCCCAACCGCCAGCGTGGCAGCGCGTGTTTTTTTTTGTTTTTAATTTCGGGGTTGGACAGGCCTCCTACCCGGACGCGTCGCTTGAGGCATCGGCCGTGTTCGGTCTGCGAGAGGGCGTCGCGGCCGTCGTTTTTGCGGGTCCAGGTCCGTCGGTTTCGGTCCCAGGCCGTTTTCACTGTGGGGAGGTCTACTAAAGGGAGGTTTGTTCACCGCCGAGAAGAGTCCTCCGACATTTCACGCTCAATGCCCCTATGCCCCAGCAAAATTGTTTGGGAACTTCGGGGGTAGGCGAGGCCCGTCTATCACGGGTGCGGAGGCAAGAGCGAAGTTTCTTGCTTCCACCCCACGATCAGGGAGGCTGTTCCTCCTCGAAGCCATGGATGGGCGAGTGGAGTAGCTCGACCTATACTTGGCCGCGGGGTCGGGCTGGTGCCCGTCCCTTGCACGAACCCGAGTTCGGCTGCTCGACGCTCCCCTCCGTGACGGCACGCGCTCCGCCCGGCGGCGTGGCAGCGCGTGTTTTTGTGATTGTTTATTTCAAGACAGTGTGCACGAGAGGTTCTCCTAGTGATACGGCCTCTCAATCGGGGCCGCGCGTTCTCTGGGCGCCAGCGTGAAAGCGCGCGCAGCTCGTTGCAGGGCAACGTGCTCGAGAGTTGAGCTTCCGAAGCTCGTCATCGGGAAGTCTGGTTGGCCGCAATCTGTGTATATCAATGCACGTGATTCGAAGTATGTGGTGTAATATCGGTTGTGTGCTCTATGTGATGCAAGTTCTGTTGTGCAATCCTTGTGGTGCAGCTTATGCGGTTCAACATGCAGTGCAGTCTACGGAGTGCAGTCTAAGTGGTGCAATATGTGTGGGCTTATTTCACGTTGTGCATTATGTTTGGAGCAATACATGCGGTCAAATATATGCTTTGCAATATGTGTGGTGCAATATATGTTGTGTAACCCATGTGATGCAGTCTAGGCGGTCCAATATATATATGGTGAAAGCCATGCAGCGCAGTCTAATTGGTGTTTCCTATGTGGTGTCATCTATGTTGTGCACTCTTATTTGGTGCCATTTAGGTGGTGCGATTTATGATGTGAACTCCTGCGTGGTCAACCAATCCATAGTATGCAATCCATGTGGTGCAAGCTATGCGGTGCAATGTATGTCGTGCGAACTGCGTGATGCCATGTCTGTGGTGCAATATATATATATATATATATATATATATATAGATGTGCAGTGCAATCTTTGTGGTACAATATATGCGCTACAAACTTTGTTGTGTAATCCAGGGCGGCAACAAGGCTGCCACGGGGCGGCGACGGGTGCAACCTAGCCGCCAGACCGAGGGACCAGCCCACACGACGGGCGGCGACGAGGCGGCGACGGGGCGGCGACGGTTGCAACCTAGCCGCCAGGCCGAAGACACGGCCCAGACGACGGGCGGCGACGAGGCGGCGACGGGCCTGCGACGGTGGCAACATAGCCGCTGGGCCGCCAGACAGGCCCAGACGACGGGCGGCGACGAGGCGGCGACGGGACGGCGACGGCGGCCACATAGCCGCCAGACCGAAGACATCCCCCAGTTCTTAGAACACAGTGTTGCAACCAGGCGCATGAAGCAGAGGTCCGGAGCCAGATCCCCCCGCTCCCCCCCATCTTCCGCCAAATGTTGAAACGCCGAATAAGAAAACACTCACTATCGCTATGATGTTCCAACCTAATTTAGTCTTGACCACCAGAAAGAATTTCGAGCACCAAACAAGTACCGAAACCCGAGGGTTTTCCCGTGCCGGTCCCTGGGAAACACTCGCCCGACACTGTTTCGACATTGTTTCGACTCTCTTTCGACTTTCTCCTGGTTGCTCGAAATCGTTTCCGGGATGTGGTCTGTAAATGCAATGGGAGCAACATGACGTTATCGGGCGCGGTTGCGAGACAGGGTTCGAGCTAAACGGTGTTTTATTTTGGCAATTTCGTGGACCGTCTCCGTTTTGGCTTCGCTTTGCAGCAAACGTGGAACGAAGACAGAATTAGGGATGACGAAAACGAAACGAAAACGGACAACACTGTTTAACTCGAGCCCTGTGGCGAGGTTCTTCCAGGACAACGTGATCGACAAGAGGCTGGCGGCCTTCGGGATGCTCGCCATCGTGTCCGGGCTGATGGCGCCCGCTCCGCGCTCCGGCCGCTCTGGGGGGCCCCGTCGGGTGGCATCGGCGGGGAGCGGGCGGGATGAGGGGGAGGCGGGTCCTCCTCCTCCTCCTCCTCCTCCTCCTCCATCCTCCTCCTCCTCCTCCTCCCTCCTCCTCCCTCCTCCTCCTCCTCCTCCTCCTCCTCCTCCTCCTCCTCCTCCTCCGCCTCAAACCTCCTCCTCCTCAGTCCTTTTTTCCCGGAAAGGGCATAGGCCCAGGGTTCTCTTTTAGCCGTTTACCCCCGGATCTGACGGGTCAAGCGCCGGCGAAATTATTTGCGATAAATAACGAGGTAAAGTGCTGATTTTTTTAGAAAAAGTGCGTTTTGTGCGTGCCCGCTCGAGGAAAGTTCGCCCCCCATCTCGGATCCTCGATAAATAACGGGGTCCGCAGACCCCCGCTTTCCCTCGTAAAAAAGAGGGTGCGGAGCGTTTTTCGCAGAATCCTCGAAAAATAACGGGGTCTGGAGCCCCGACCGCGACTCGGAAAAGCGCCCCGCGCGCAGGAATTCCGAGGATGTCTCGCGCGTGCCGCGTCCCGCGCGCAGGAATTTCGAGGATGTCTCGACTAATTCGCTTGTTTTGTCAGGATTTCTTAGAACTTTGGCAGGATGTCTCGAGCGAAACGCTTATTTTACATAGTTTGTGGAGGATGTCTCGAGCGAAACGCTGGTTTTCGCAAAATTTGGAGATGTCTCGAGCGGGGGGCCAGAATTCAGAGGATGTCTCAGGCGAAATGCTTGTTTTCGTGTCCCGCTCGCGGGAATTCCAAGGATGTCTCGCGCGGGCCGCGTCCCGCGCGCAGGAATTTCGAGGATGTCTCGACTAATTCGTTTGTTTTGTCAGGATTTCTTAGAATTTTGACCGGATGTCTCGAGCGAAACGCTTGTTTTTCATAATTTGTTGAGGATGTCTCGAGCGAAACGCTGGTTTCTGCAAACTTGGGGATGTCTCGAGCGGGGGCCTCGTGGGGGGCCAGAATTCAGAGGATGTCTCAGGCGAAATGCTTGTTTTCACGTCCCGCTCGCAGGAATTCGGAAGATGTCTCGCGCGTGCCACGTCCCGCGCGCAGGAATTTTGAGGATGTCCCGTAGCGCGTCCCCTTGGCACGGCCTACGGTGCGACCCCATGGCACGTCCCTTGGCACGTCGCCTGGCGCGTCCCTGGGGACGTTTCGCGGCGCGTCCTCCTGGCATGTCCCCCTGTCAATTAGCTCTGGGGCAGCTACTATGTGTTCAGGAAGCTCGAGCTTCAGATCCAGATCAGTTCGGTCAGGACTTGGATGCAAAGGAAGACTCGCGCGCAGGAATTCCGAGGATGTCTCGCGCGTGCCGCGTCCAGCGCGCAGGAATTTCGAGGATGTCTCGACTAATTCGCTAGGTTTTGCAGGATTTTCCGTAGGAGGGCCAAGGAGAGGCCCCGAAGGCTCTGGGAGCGGCGACGACGACGACGACGACGACGACGACGACGACGTCTCTTGGGGTTCTCTTGGACGGTTTGTAGAGTCCACGCTTACATGATCGACGGGTCGAGGACAGCGCGACGACGACGACGTCGCGGTGGCGGCGGCGTCCACCACGACGACAAAGTCTCATCTTAGAGCCTTGCGTGGGGGGGTCTCTTGGGGTTCTCTTGGAGGGTCTCTGGAGGGTCTGTAGAGCCCACGCTTACACGATCGAGGGATCGAGGACAGCGCGACGACGACGACGACGTCGCGGTGGCGGCGGCGGCGACGACGACGACGACAAAGTCTCATCTTAGAGCCTTGCGTGGGGGGGTCTCTTGGGGTTCTCTTGGAGGGTCTCTTGACGGTTTGTAGAGCCCACGCTTACACGATCGAGGGATCGAGGACAGCGCGACGATGACGACCACGTCGCGGTGGCGGCGGCGGCGACGACGACGACAAAGTCTCATCTTAGAGCCTCTCGTGGGGGGGTCTCCGGGGGTTCTCTGGGAGGGTCTCTTGGGGGTCTGCAGAGCCCACGCTTACACGATCGAGGGCTCGAGGACAGCGCGACGACGACGACGACGTCGCGGTGGCGGCGGCGGCGGCGATGACGACGACAAAGTCTCATCTTAGAGCCTTGCGTGGGGGGGTCTCTTGGGGTTCTCTTGGAGGGTCTCTTGAGGGTCTGTAGAGCCCACGCTTACACGATCGAGGGATCGAGGACAGGGCGGCGGCGGCGACGACGACGACAAAGTCTCATCTTAGAGCCTTGCGTGGGGGGTCTCTTGGAGGGTCTCTTGGGGGTCTGTAGAGCCCACGCGCGGTGGCGGCGGCGGCGACGACGACGACAAAGTCTCATCTTAGAGCCTTGCGTGGAGCGGTGTCTTGGGGTTCTCTGGGAGGGTCTCCTGGGGGGTCTGTAGAGCCCACGCTTTCACGATCGAGTGATCGAGGACAGCGCGACGACGACGACGACGTCGCGGTGGCGGCGGCGGCGACGACGACGACAAAGTCTCATCTTAGAGCCTTGCGTGGGGTGTCTCGGGGTTCTCTTGGAGGGTCTCTTGGGGGTCTGTAGAGCCCACGCTTTCACGATCGAGTGATCGAGGACAGCGCGACGACGACGACGACGTCGCGGTGGCGGCGGCGACGACGACGACGACAAAGTCTCATCTTAGAGCCTCTCGTGGGGGGGTCTCCGGGGGTTCTCTGGGAGGGTCTCTTGGGGGTCTGCAGAGCCCACGCTTACACGATCGAGGGCTCGAGGACAGCGCGACGACGACGACGACGTCGCGGTGGCGGCGGCGGCGGCGACGACGACGACAAAGTCTCATCTTAGAGCCTTGCGTGGGGGGGTCTCTTGGGGTTCTCTTGGAGGGTCTCTTGAGGGTCTGTAGAGCCCACGCTTACACGATCGAGGGATCGAGGACAGGGCGGCGGCGGCGACGACGACGACAAAGTCTCATCTTAGAGCCTTGCGTGGGGGGTCTCTTGGAGGGTCTCTTGGGGGTCTGTAGAGCCCACGACGACGACGTCGCGGTGGCGGCGGCGGCGACGACGACGACAAAGTCTCATCTTAGAGCCTTGCGTGGAGCGGTGTCTTGGGGTTCTCTTGGAGGGTCTCTTGGGGGTCTGTAGAGCCCACGCTTTCACGATCCGACGACGTCGCGGTGGCGGCGGCGGCGACGACGACGACAAAGTCTCATCTTAGAGCCTTGCGTGGGGTGTCTCGGGGTTCTCTTGGAGGGTTTCTTGGGGGTCTGTAGAGCCCACGCTTTCACGATCGAGTGATCGAGGACAGCGCGACGACGACGACGACGACGTCGCGGTGGCGGCGGCGGCGACGACGACGACAAAGTCTCATCTTAGAGCCTTGCGTGGGGGGGTCTCCGGGGGTTCTCTTGGAGGGTCTCTTGGGGGTCTGTAGAGCCCACGCTTACACGATCGAGGGATCGAGGACAGCGCGACGACGACGACGTCGCGGTGGCGGCGGCGGCGACGACGACGACGATCCAGCGTAATCCAGGCCCCCAGCGAATCCGTGTGTTCTTACGTATGTGCCTATAGATTAGGCTTCCCAGGTCCACACGGCCCCCAAAGAGTTCCCTCAGGGCCCCCAAAGAGCTCCAAGACGGTCCGAGAGGGCCTTGGGATCGCCCGAGGCAGCATGCAGCACTACCGACGGTACGGCAGCAGCGACGACCGTGCCTTGCGCTTGTGGGACATCTGTTTACTCGGGTACACACGATACCTGCGACGCCAGCTCCAACACGTGCGTTCAGGCGAGTTCTGTTAGATGTATGGGAGGAGGAGGAGGACGCAGAAGAGGAGGAGGAGGAGGAGGAAGACACGTGTCAAGTCCTGCATTCGAGCTGCGCCTTCTTCCCGACATGTTTGCAAAATTGGAGGATGTCTCGAGCGGTGGCCTCGTGGGGGGCCAGAATTCAAAGGATGTCTCAGGCGAAATGCTTGTTTTCACGTCCCGTTCGCAGGAATTCCGAGGATGTCTCGCGCGTGCAGCGTCCCGCGCGTAGGAATTCAGATGATTTTGACAGGATGTCTCGAGCGAAACGCTTGTCCCCAGCACGTTCCGTAGCGCGTCCCCTTGGCACGTCCCGCGTTGCGACCCCATGGCACGTCCCCTGGCACGTCGCCTGGCGCATCCCTTGGGACGTTTCGCGGCGCGTCCTCCTGGCATGTTCCCCTGTCCATTAGCTCTGGGGCAGCTACTATGTGTTCAGGCAGCTCGAGCTTAAGATCCAGATCAGTTCGGTCAGGACTCGGATGCAAAGGAGGACTCGATCCACGAGGCTATAGAGCACAATCGCGCCATGGCACATCGCAATTCAGCACGGCGCAGCACAGCACAGCCCGGCAGGGTACATCAAGATCGATACACTCAGCATTGCAACTTGGCACGTTCCTTGGCACGTTCCGTGGGGCGTCCCTTGGCGAGTCCCCCTGGCACGTCGCGTGGCGCGTCCCCTGGCACATTCCGTGGCACATCCATTGGCACGTTCCGTAGCGCGTCCCTTTGGCACGTCCTACGGTGCGACCCCATGGCGCGTCCCCTGGCACGTCGCCTGGCGCATCCCTTGGGACGTTTCGCGGCGCGTCCTCCTGGCATGTTCCCCTGTCCATTAGCTCTGGGGCAGCTACTATGTGTTCAGGCAGCTCGAGCTTAAGATCCAGATCAGTTCGGTCAGAACTCGGATGCAAAGGAGGACTCGATCCACGACGCTATAGAGCGCAGTCGCGCCATGGCACATCGCAATTCAGCACGGCGCAGCACAGCACAGCCCTTGGCAGGGTACATCAAGATCGATACACTCAGCATTGCATTTGCCCGTCACCCAATCAGGTGTCTTTGAACACGCTGCCATGTGTTACAGTTCTATATTCCTTTCCGGGTTCGTGGGTCGATCATGTTTCCCGGAAAGGGCATAGGCCCAGGGTTCTCTTTTAGTTTACCCCCGGTTTTGACTTGAAGAGGGCAGGCGAAATTATTTTGCGTAGATAACGAAGTAAAGTGCTAAAACAAATTGCGTTTCGTGCGTGCCCGCTCGAGGAAAGTGCGCCCCCCATCTCGGATCTTCGATAAAAAACAGGGTCCGCAGACCCCCGTTTTCCCTCGTAAAAAAAAAGTGCGGAGCGTTTTTCCCGGAAAGGGCTCGAGCCCAGGGTTCTCTTTTAGTAGGTTTACTCCCGGTTTCGACGGCTGTAGGGCCGGCGAAATTATTTTGCGATAAATAACGAGGTCGCGTAGGGCCGGCGAATTAAAAATTGAGGACGTCTCGAGCGAAACGCTTGTTTTTCAGAATTGGTTGAGGATGTCTCGAGCGAAACGTTTGTTTTGTGTTATAGAGTGTCCTCTCCCGAGGACCAGATTTTGGAGGATCTCTCAAGTGAAATGCTTGGTTTCACGTGCCCAGGTCTTGAGGATGTCTCGAGCGAGACGCTTGGTTTCACGCCTCCAGGTTGCCCAGGCAGAGGTCAAGCGCCAGGATTAGTTGAGGGTTTCTCGAGCGAGACGCTTGGTTTCACGCGTCCTCGTCGCCCAGGCGGATGTCTAGAATGAGGAGGTGTTGAGGAAGTCTCGATCGAGATGCTTGTTTGCACGTGTCCAGGTTGCCCAGGCGGATGCCTAGCATGAGGATGTGTTGAGAATGTCTCGAGAGATACGCTTGCTTTTATGTGTCCAGGTCGCCCAGGCGGATGTCTAACATGAAGATGTGTTGAGGATGGTTCGAGCGAGACGTTTGCTTTCACGTGTACAGGTCGCCAAGGCGGATGTCTAGAATGAGGAGGTGTTGAACACGTCTCGAGCGAAACACTTGTTTTCACGTGCCCAGGTCACCCAGGCGGACGTCTCACATGAAGATGTGTTGAGGATGTCTCGAGCGAACTACTTGTTCTCACGTGTCCAGTTCGCCTAGGCGGATATCTAGCATGAGAATGTGTTGAGGATGTGTTGAGCGAAACGTTTGTTGTCACGTGTCCAGGTCGCTCAGGCGGATGTCTAGAATGAGGATTTTGACAAGATATCTCGAGCGAAACGCTTGTCCCCAGCACGTTCCGTAGCGCGTCCCCTTAGCACGTCCCGCGGTGCGTCCCCATGGCACGTCCCCTGGCATGTCGCTTGGCGCGTCCCTTGAGACGTTCCGCGGCGCGTCCTCCTGGCATGTCCCCCTGTCAATTAGCTCTGGGGCAGCTACTATGTGTTCAGGCAGCTCGAGCTTAAGATCCAGATCAGTTCGGTCAGGACTCGGATGCAAAGGAGGACTCGAACCACGACGCTATAGAGCACAACCGCGGCATGGCACATCGCAAATCAGCACGGTGCAGCACAGCACAGACTTCGGCACGGTACATCAAGATCGATACAATCAGCATTGCAACTTGGGACGTTCCTTGGCACGTTCCGTGGGGCGTCCCTTGGCGAGCCCCCCTGGCACGTCGCGTGGCGCGTCCCCTGGCACATTATGTGGCACATCCATTGGCACGTTCCGTAGCGCGTCCCCTTGGCACGTCCTACGGTGCGACCCCATGTCACGTCCCCTGGCACGTCGCCTGGCGCGTCCCTTGGGACGTTTCGCGGCGCGTCCTCTTGGCGTGTTCCCATGTCAATTAGCTCTGGGGCAGCTACGATGTGTTCAGGCAGCTTGAGCTTAAGATCCAGATCAGTTCGGTCAGGACTCGGATGCAAAGGAGGACTCGAACCACGACGCTATAGAGCACAACCGCGGCATGGCACATCGCAAATCAGCACGGTGCAGCACAGCACAGACTTCGGCACGGTACATCAAGATCGATACAATCAGCATTGCAACTTGGGACGTTCCTTGGCACGTTCCGTGGGGCGTCCCTTGGCGAGCCCCCCTGGCACGTCGCGTGGCGCGTCCCCTGGCACATTATGTGGCACATCCATTGGCACGTTCCGTAGCGCGTCCCCTTGGCACGTCCTACGGTGCGACCCCATGTCACGTCCCCTGGCACGTCGCCTGGCGCGTCCCTTGGGACGTTTCGCGGCGCGTCCTCTTGGCGTGTTCCCATGTCAATTAGCTCTGGGGCAGCTACTATGTGTTCAGGCAGCTTGAGCTTAAGATCCAGATCAGTTCGGTCAGGACTCGGATGCAAAGAAGGACTCGATCCACGACGCTATAGAGCACAACCGCGGCATAGCACATCGCAAGTCAGCACGGTGCAGCACAGCACAGCCCTCGGCACGGTACATTAAGATCGATACAATCAGCATTGCACTTGCCCGTCACCCAATCAGGTGTCTTTGAAAACGTTGCCACGCGTTACGTTTCTATATTCCTTTCCGGGTTCGTGGGTCGATCATGTTTCGCAGAATCTTCGACTAATAACGGAGTCTGGAGCCCCGACCGCGACGCGGAAAAGCGCCCCGCGCGCAGAAATTCCGAGGATGTCTCGCGCGTGCCGCGTCCCGCGCGCAGGAATTTCGAGGATGTCTCGACTAATTCGCTTGTTTTCTCAGGACATCTTAGCATTTTGGCAGGATGTCTCAAGCGAAATGTTTGTTTTACATAGTTTGTTGAGGATGTCTCGAGGGAAACGCTGATTTTGCAAAATTTGGGGGTGTCTCGAGCGGGGGCCTCGTAGGGGGCCAGAATTCAGAGGATGTCTAAAGCAAAATGCTTGTTTTCACGTCCCGCTCGTAGAAATTCCGAGGATGCCTCGCGCGTGCCGCGTCCCGCGCGCAGGAATTTAGAGGATGTCTTGACTACTTCGTTTGTTTTGCCAGGATGTCCTTGGATTTGGACCGGATGTCTCGAGCGAAACGCTGTTTTTTGCATAATTTGTTGAGGGCGTCTCGAGCGAAACGCTGGTTTTGCAAACTTGGGGGATGTCCCGAGCGGGGGCCTCGTGGGGGGCCAGAATTCAGAGGATGTCTCAGGCGAAATGTTTGTTTTCACGTCCCGCTCGCAGGAATTCCGGGGATGTCTCGCGCGTGCCACGTCCCGCGCGCAGGAATTTTAAGGATGTCCCGTAGCGCGTCCCCTTGGCACGCCCTACGGTGCGACCCCATGGTACGTCCCTTGGCACGTCGCCTGGCGCGTCCCTTGGGACGTTTCGCGGCGCGTCCTCCTGGCATGTCCCCCTGTCAATTAGCTCTGGGACAGCTACTATGTGTTCAGGCAGCTCGAGCTTCAGATCCAGATCAGTTCGGTCAGGACTCGGATGCAAAGGAAGACTCGATCCACGACGCTATAGAGCACAACCGCGGCATGGCACATCGCAATTCAGCACGGTGCAGCACAGCACAGCCCTCCGCACGGTACATCAAGATCGATACAATCAGCATTGCACTTGCCCGTCACCCAATCAGGTGTCTTTGAAAGCGTTGCCATGCGTTACATTTCTATATTCCTTTCCGGGTTCGTGGGTCGATCATGTTCTCGGCCCCCCAACAAAAACGGCACCACCCCATCTACGATCTTCCATGTTGCGCCATGGCCCATCGGGGGCCGTAGCGTACAACACGCAAAAACCCACGCCAGGCGTCCTGGTATACGCTACGGCCCGTGGGGCCCTAGGTGGGGTGGTGCCGTTTGTTTTCTGGCCCATTTCCTGGAAAGGGCTCGGGCCCAGGGTTCTCTCTTAGAAGTTTGCCCCCGGAATCGACGGGAAGAGGGCCGGCGGAATTATTCTGCTATAAATTACGTGCGGGAAGAGGGCCGGCGGAATTATTTTTCAGGATGTCCCTAGCGAAACGCTTGTTTTTCAGAATTTGTTGAGGATGTCTCGAGCGAAACGCTGGTTTTGCAGAGTTGGGGATGTCTCGTGCGAAACGCTTGTTTTCAGAATTTGTTGAGGATGTCTCGAGCGAAACGCTGGATTTGCAGAGCCGACCGCGACGCGGAATAGCGTCCCGCGCGCAGGAATTCCGATGATGTTTCGCGCGTGCGGCGTCCCGCGCGCAGGAATTTCGAGGATGTCTCGACTAATTCGTTTGTTTTGCAGGATTTCCTTGAATTTTGGCAGGATGTCTCGAGCGAAATGTTTGTCTTTCATAATTTGTTGAAGACGTTTCGAGCGAAACGCTGGTTTTGCAAAATGTTCATAATTTGTTGAGGATGTCTCGAGCGAAACACTGGTTTTGCAAAATTGGGGGATGTCTCGAGCGGGGGCCTCGTGGGGGGCCAGAATTCAGAGGATGTCTAAAGCAAAATGCTTGTTTTCACGTCCCGCTCGTAGGAATTCCGAGGATGCCTCGCGCGTGCCGCGTCCCGCGCGCAGGAATTTAGAGGATGTCTTGACTACTTCGTTTGTTTTGCCAGGATTTCCTTGGATTTTGAATGGATGTCTCGAGCGAAACGCATTTTCCCAGCACGTTCCGTAGCGCGTCCCCTTGGCACGTCCTGCGGTGCGTCCCCATGGCACGTCCCTTGGCACGTCGCTTGGCGCGTGCCTTGAGACGTTCCGCGGCGCGACCTCCTGGCATGTCCCCTTGTCAATTAGCTCTGGGGCAGCTACGATGTGTTCAGGCAGCTCGAGCTTAAGATCCAGATCAGTTCGGTCAGGACTCGGATGCAAAGGAGGACTCGATCCACGAGGCTATAGAGCAAAATCGCGCCATGGCACATCGCAATTCAGCACGGCGCAGCACAGCACAGCCCTCGGCAGGGTACATCAAGATCGATACAATCAGCATTGCAACCTGGCACGTTCCTTGGCACGTTCCGTGGCGCGTCCCGTGGCGAGCCCCCCTGGCACGTCGCGTAGCGCGTCCCCTGGCACATCCCGTGGCACATCCATTGGCCCGTTCCGTAGCGCGTCCCCTTGGCACGTCCCGCGGTGCGACCCCATGGCACGTCCCCTGGCACGTCGCCTGGCGCATCCCTTTGGACGTTTCGCGGCGTGTCCTCCTGGCATGTTCCCTTGTCAATTAGCTCTGGGGCAGCTACTATGTGTTCAGGCAGCTCGAGCTTCAGATCCAGATCAGTTCGGTCAGGACTGGGATGCACAGGATGACTCGATCCACGACGCTATGGAGCAACATCGCGCCATGGCACATCGCAATTCAGCACGGTTCAGCACAGCACAGCCTTCCGCACGGTACATCAAGATCGATACACTCAGCATTGCATTTGCCCGTCACCCAATCAGGTGTCTTTGAAAACGCTGCCATGTGTTACAGTTCTATATTCCTTTCCGGGTTCGTGGGTCGATCATGTCCGCAATGAAAGTAAGTTCTGCTAGGGGTTATGAAAAACGATGGCTTATTGTAACGTCGTTGCCGTTTTTTGGCTTTACATAGGTCCTCCTCCTCCTCCTCCTCCTCCTTCTCCTCCTCCTCCTCTTATGCGGGATACGGTGATGGGGGACGAATGGGGGAGGGTACGGGCGGAGAGAGGCATGGAGAAGCGAGCGGAGAGTGGCGAGGGAGGGAGGGAGCCAGCGAGGAGCGAGCAGGGAGGGAGTGGAGGGAGGGGAGGGAGGGAGGGAGGGAGGGGAGGGAGGGAGGGGAGGATGAGGAGGAGAAAGAGGAGGAGGAGGAGGAGGAGGATGATTGCACGCCCTGAGGGGAGAGAAGGAGGGATGATTGCACGCCCTGAGGGAGAGAAGGGGAGGAGGGAGGAGGAGGGAAGAGAGGGAAGGAGGAGGGAGGAGGAAAGGAGAGAAGGAGGAGGGAGGAGGAGGGAGGGGAGGGAGGGAGGTGAGGAGGAGGAGGAGGAGGAGGAGGAGGAGGAGGAGGAGGAGGAGGAAGAGGAGGAGGAGGAGGAGGAGGGAGGCATGGCAGGGCTCCCTCCCGCGCCGCGGACGCGCGTTCGGTGCGCGGCCGGGCTTCGGCCGCGTCGACGAGACACGGGCCCGCTGAGCAATGCAGCGACGCACGGGAGGAATGGGATGAGGAATTATTCCTTCGGCTAAGGACAACATCGCGACGGGAGACTTTTCCTAGTTTTTGGCCTCTATAGAGGCCCTCACCGGCCCTCACGACCGCCATATACCGACGGGGCCGCTTCGCGATGTAGCGATGATGGGGGGGATTGAGGGAGACTCCTTCGGGTAAGGACAAAATCTCATGGCGCCCACATCGCAGAGCGGATTTCGCTCAGAAAACGAAAGGGTGGGCCCAGAGAGTCCTGGAGAAGGTCGTTCCGGATTTCGACGTGAATTTCGTGTGGATTTTTTTGGGGCCAGGAATGAAGACAAAACCAAATTCATGCGAAATTCGCTTTGTTTTTCGCTCGCCGTTTCGGGCAAAAATCCACGCAGAATTCCATGCAGAAATCCGCTGCATGCAGCACGTCTGCAAGGCAGGTGCAATGATTCCTCGCGACGGGAGGTTCTCCTAATTTCCGGTCTCCGGGGGCCCGTAGCGGGCCTCGGGGCCCTCAAAAAACGACTCAGGATGAGAAGCCGGTCCCGGGGAAGGAGGAGGAGGAGGAGGAGGAGGAGGAGGAGGAGGAGGAGGAGGAGGAGGAGGAGGAGGAGGAGGGGGTCGAGGAACTCTGGGGGTCGACGTGAGGAACCCCTCCCGGCGTCGGGGGTCTGGGGGAGAGGGAGGCTGGGGCCATAGGAGGAGTGCCGGAGGCAGGCCACGGGTGCGTCCGCGCTGCCGCCTTGCGCCCTCTGCCCTCCCAGCCGAGAGGCGTCGCATCGATGCTGCACGCGCCCCGGGGCCCGCGGGCCTCGCTTTGCTCGTCGGGGAGGCCGCGGGCCCTGCGGGAAGGTGGGGCCCGCGGAGGGGTGCCCCGGCAGCGAGCTCCCGGGCGGGCGGCTCCCTGGGCTCTGGCCGTCGAACGCTGCGCGAGGGGAGGCCGCCCGTTCCGGGCGCAGGCGCCTCGTTCCCAGGCGCCGGGAGGGCACTGCGCCTCGCGCCGCCGCACCGCCCTCTCGCGGCCGCTGTTCGTCGTGTGCCTCCTCCACCGCCTCCTGCTCCTCCTCCTCCTCCTCCTCCTCCTCCTCCTCCTCCGCCTCCGCCTCCTCCGCCTCCTCCGCCTCCCCCGCCTCCTCCGCCTCCTCCTCCCTCTCCTTCCTCCTCACTCCTCCTCCTCACTCCTCCTCCTCACTCCTCCTCCTCGTCCTCCTTCTCCGCCTCCGCCTCCTCCTCCTCCTCCTCCTCCTCCTCGTCGTCCTCGTCGTCATCGTCGTCGTTCGTGGTGGTGGGAGCGTATAGAGGTGGACCCCCTTGGGAGAACAACAAAAACAACACAAAATCAGGAGAGCTCTTTGCTGCCCCCGCTGCTGCAGGCACCCCTTGTTTGCCAGGCGGTGCTCCTCTCGCCCCCCCCGCCCTGATGTCCGAGGTCTCGACGCTGCAACGCTTAAGTCGGGCCTGTCCCTCTACAGAAGGAGTATCCAAAAATAGTCAAATAATATGGAGACGATTTTTCCCCCCCCCAGAAAGTGCGCCAGCCCAGGGTTCTCTTTTAGTTGGTAAACCTGTCCCCGGTGCCTCAACTGAGGTGGGCCGGCGGATTCTTTCCCTGATAAATATCGAGGTCGAGGTGGGCCGGCGGATTAAAATTCGAGGATGTCTCAGGCGAAACGCTTGTTTTTGAAATCCCGATCGATAAATCACAGGGTGCGGGCCACTCTTTCGTGTGCTGAGGATGTCTCGAGCGAAATGCTTGATCCGCAGAGTTACCGAGGATGTCTCGAGCGAATCGCTTGTTTTGTAGAACGACCACTCCCCAACACGACCACACCGCCTTAGTTGAGTGGTTGCCTGTCGTCGTGGAATGTTTCGTGGGGTGTCTCGTGGACTGTCTCGCGGGGTGTCTCGTGGAATGTTTCCAGGAAAACGTTGAAAACGGTCGCCCGTGTCTCGTGGAATGTTTCGCGGGGTGTCTTGTGGAAGTGCCCGTCGCCCAATACGGTGTCGTGAAAACGTTTCCATGCATGCGGTTCTATATCCCTTTCCGGGTTCGTGGGCCCATCATGTTTGCAATTCTGGAGCAGTTGCTAGGTTTTTTCTTCAAATTTATCGTCCAAAGTCCGCCTGTAGGCCATGCTTACGAGCGCCAGTTTCTTATCCAGGGCCTTGTTTCTGTGGGTGGTCCACAAGCCCGAAAGCAGCACCCCAGATGCCGAAAACCGCGTCAATGTGGGTCTTGATTCTTGCCCAGGGAACCGCGCTGCCAACGAGCCGGCCCCGCGCCCACCGTCCCGCGGGCGACCCGCGACGGAACCCTCGCGCGGCCTGGTGCGTGTCTTGTTTCGCGCGTCGCCGGCGCCGGCGGCTGTCCTGGGCTCCACGATTCCTCCCGCACCGGGAATCACGGAGCGGGGGTCAGCGCCAACGGGAGGTCAGCCCATCCCCTCTGGCTGGCCCGGGTTTGAGGGGCGCGTGGGGCCGATTCCCCCCTTCCGCTCTCCGTTGACCTGGGTTTTGGAGGTACGAAGCGGCTGGCCGGGCTTCGCGACAGGGCCCTGGCCGGCCCAGGTTTGTGTCGACCTGGGTTGGTGCGTCCCCGACCTCACACGCGCACAGGAATCTCGCGTGAAACGCGACAAGGGCGAGGCGATGAGCCAGGTGCGCTCGAGGACGTCTCAACAGTCCTAAGCCGGGACGCGCAGGGGAACAGAGCGTCGTACCGCCGGCGCTCTCGGCAGTGGCGCTTCTGGCGAAAGAGCACAAAGGAAAGACGCACCCCGACGACTCAATTTTTGCGATTCACCAGCGTCTGGAGCTCTCGACCCCCCCTTCCCCCGGGAGACGTTTTGCCTTCCGAGTCTCGCTTCGACGTGCCCGGGGCCCAGAGGTGGCCCCCAGACGCCGAGATTTGTGAAGCATGTTCGGCGCGGCTTCTCCCACGAGCGGCGACCATATCCGCATTCGCGCCTTCGCGGGCTGGATTCAGGGGCGCGATCCTGCGGTTACTCAGGAGGGGAAAAAACGCACAGACACAATTAATCGGCGATTCTCAGAAAATATAGGAAAATATGGGAAGTGGGGGGGAAGACAAAAACCCAGAAAATATGTGAAAATATGGGGAATATTTTTATTTGTGTGTATTTATTTGTGTGTCCCAGTTCCCCTTCAGTTACGTCGCACGGGAACGTCCTGCGCGGAACATCCGCGGATAAAAACTCCATCTGTCCGCGGGGTCGCGGCCCAGGAGCCCCGCCCGCGAGGCCGCGCACACGGATACGTTGTTCGCCCACGACTCTCCGTGACGCCACGGTTGGGATCGCAGGAGCACCTGCCGTTGCCCAGCACGGCCCCCGAGCGGGCAGGACTCGACCGATGTTCCCCGGCACGCAGTCGCACTCGTCGTCGCCCCACGCGTCAGGCCGGCGACGCACCACAAATCGGCCTGCTCGGCGCTCGACCCTGCGTCGTGGCTCGAGGAGCAATATGCCGCAAGCACAAACGTTCGGAGGTCCGCGCTGATGTCTTGGATCGGCGCTGGACCCCCCTTCCTGGAGCGCGGTGCGCGCCAGGGGCGGCGCCGGAGGCGCCACCAAGGGGGCTCCTGCGCCGATGCAAGGAATCCGCGTGGACCTCCGGAAGTGCATGTTTATGTCAGATGGGCCGATTCTCCACCAGTACTATCATAGGTAGAGGAGAGGGAAGAAGATGAGGAGGAGGAGGAGGATGAGGAGGAGAATCTTACGGTAGTGGCCCAGGGCACGTACCGGGCATGTGGTCCGAAGCGCAGGTTTGGCCCCCCCAGGGCAGGAAGCGCCCACTGTTCAATTTGCTACGCTCCAGTTAGGGGCAGGGTCCAGGTTTCGCTGTCCCACTTGTTTAAAAAGGATCGGCCCAGTCACCGGGCAGGGGGTGCCAACAGCTTGCACCTCATATGGAAGGAGCCAAAGCCAACGGGCCCACGCTCCACCATGGCCTCGGCCTCATGGTGGGGTGGGCCAACACGTCCAAATTGCTCATTGTATGCTGTAATCGGTGCGGGGGCGTCTCCTGCGCAGTGAAAGGGCAAAAGTTGTTTTTCAGCCCTGCCCCAGCACCGTTTCCTCGGAGCGGCGGAAACTCCAGCGCGAATTGATAACAGGCATATCTGATCATTTTTCCAATCCAGCGCCCACTTGATACTAGAATTTCCTCGCATTCTATCTTGAGGAGGGCCCGCTAAGCCACAAAGTGTGGCCGTCTTACGCATGCAAAGTGGTCTCGGGAATCCAATGGGGCAGGTCTCTTGGGGTCTTCGGGGTTACGAGGCAGAAAGAGCACCTGATGCTACACAAGCGATCGCTTGTGATCAGCCGTGGCGTAGCAGGCAGGATTTATCAATTCTGATGTTTTCAGGTCGCGATGTAGCGGAAGGTCTGGACCGAACGGCTACCGCGCAAAATTTTTTCGGCTTTCATCATCGACTGAATGATCCTCTCCCCCTCGTATGTCCCTTCGTTATCCTAAGCGTGAGCTGCTGTGCACCAGCGCAGCAAGGCCATCGAGGGACGGGGGAGGACGGGGGAGGAAATGGGGGGGGGATGAGGCGCTCTCTGGAGCAGAAGTGGAACAAATTTGTCGTCAATGCCGCCTTCGACCCCTTGTCGACTGGCAATCAATGATTAGGTCTGGTTGTGTTTGTTACGACTCGTGCCTTCTGTGTCATCGAGTATCTCCGGGGGGGGGAGGAAGAGGAGGAGGAGGAGGACTTCCCCAGGCCCATCCTGCTCCCCAGTCCCGCCTACGGCAGTGGTGGTGGTGGAAGGTTGGCCCATCAACTCATGGTCCTCGAGCGGCAGCGCGCCGCAGGCGCAGAACAGCATAGATCAGGTGTTCCCCATGAAGAAGGACCGCGCCGCCCGCGCCAGGCTGCCCTGCTGGAACTCCCGCGGCCCGGCAGGGCCCCGCTAGAGGCCTGCTTCGCCACTGTCGGCCCCGGGGGGCAGCTTTTCTGGGCCGGCGGGGCCGTCAGGAGCTGCTGGGGATTGAAGCCGGCCGAGGAGTCTTGAGGTGGAGGAGGAGGAGGGGAGGAGGAGGAGG
>CAUYUJ010016104.1:73843-90266 GCA_963575745.1 Prorocentrum cordatum
CTCCTCCTCCTCCTCCTTCTCCTCCTCCTCCTCCTCCTCCTCCTCCTCCTCCTCCTCCTCCTCCTCCAGCACACATCACGAAACAAAGGTCCCACTAAGCCCAGTTCTGCCAACGCCCTGCCTTGGGCACTCGTGTTGTTCCGACTCGGCCCCATATACGAGCGCAGGGGTTGTCGCGCAGCTTCGCCTCGCCCGCGCGCCCGCCACGCACGGCAAGGACCGAAAGCGAGGTCGGTTCCCCGGCTGGGCGCCTCCGAGCGTTTCTTCTCTTCGATCTCGCCCCCCCCCCCGCCGATCCGCCGCGTGCCGAGGTTTCTCGGAGTTCGATAGATCTTCGGCGGTGGCCAGGGTATACATACATATATATATATATATATATATATATATATATGTGGTTGCGCTTGCACGTCTATCGTCTGGCGATCGAGAGCGTCCACGGCCGCTTCTGTCCTACAGCTTCGCCTGGAGGGCCGCGCCCGCGCGGATGGCCGGGGTGCTGCCCTTCGCGCTTGGCGTGGTGGGTGACCTGGTGCACCAGGCGGGGCTGGCGGCGGTGGTCTGGGCGGGGCGCCCGCCGCCGTGCCCGCAGTGCCCTGCCTGCCCAGGCTGCCCCCCCTGCCTGGGGGCGCCCGATCCTGGGCCTGTTTTGGCGCCTGCAGCTCGAGACGCCAGCGTCGGGCTTCGGCGCGTCGGCGCTGGTGGTGACGGGCGGCCTGGGGCTCGCAGCTGGAGCTTGGCTGGCTCGCCGTTCAGCAGCGGCCGACCGCCCAGCCAAGTGCGGCAGCCGGGGTGATGGCGGGGATTCCGCTGGAGTGGGGGTTCACGTTGCTCAACGACCCCGCGGCGCCGCCCCCGCTGCTCTGGCACCAGCGCCTGTGCCACGGGGTGGTGGCGTCGTTGGGGGCTGAGGAGGTGGTCATCACCTCGCCCGACGGCGACACGCACGTGGAGGACTACTGGGCGGCGACGGGCGACGTGATCGCCTTTCGGCGCTCCGCGGTCCGCTGGCCGCCGCCCGCGGGGCTGCCGCGCGCCTAGTGCTACAGGTTCAGGGCGGAGCCGACGGCAGCGGAGCTGGCGCAGCGGCGTGGAGAGGCGGAGTCAGCGGCGAGGGCCTGCCAGGCGTCGCAGGCGGCGGCTCGCGGGGTAGCGGTGCTTGCTCCTGGAGTTCCAGCGCTGCTGCCGATGCCCCTTGCTGACGGAGGAGTCGGCGTGGCAGCTGGAGGAAGGCGGGGCAGCGGGCGCAGAAGCGTTGGTGGCCGCTGGAGTGCCGCCCGTCGCCGCGGCGCCCGCGGTCGGCTTGCCTGCTGGAGGGGGCGGCGCTCTGGTGCTGGGCGGCGGCGCTGGGGCAGCTCCCCCTCAGCGGGTCAGCGTGGAGACTCGCGCTGGGCTGGCTCGAGGAGACGTCGTGCATCTGAGCGGCAGCGAGCTCGTGCACGGGGACCGCGCGCTGATGGAGTATCCGATCGGCGGCGGGGTGTGGATCTGCCCGGCTCTGCTGGGGGAGGCGAGCATAGACGAGTACAAGGGGAAGGAGGCCGCCGGCGACGCGAGGCTCCTCGCGGTGACCAGCGCAGCGGGCGGGCGCCAGCGGAGGCTCTGGCGCGACGGGGTGGGGAGGCTCAAGGAGGAGAGTTTCCCTGACTTCCCCGCGCCGGAGCCGCGCGCGATGAAGTGGGCTGCCGACTTCTTGAACAGGATGGGCCCTCGAGAGCATCGCAAGTGGTGGGTGAGCGTCTCCCGCCTCTACAATGAAATGTGGGGGGGGCCCGAGGGCACGAGCTCATCATGCAGGTGCTGGAGCTGCTGGTGACCTACGACGGCGTGGACGTCACCAACCTCGCCGGGGCCGAGCTTCTGGCCCGCCAGGCCCAGATGATCGAGTACTCTCACTCGGAGGCTGGCCCAGCTGGAGTTGGGGGAGCCGAAGGAGGGGGCGGCGGAAGAAGCGCCAAGAAGGACAAGGGTCGCGGCAAAGGCGGCCGCCCCGCTGGAGTCTACGACGAGACGTCGATCTCCATGGTGGACCCGCAGCTCCTCGAGCACGCGGCGAAGGAGGTGGAGAGGGACGCCCAGGTCACGAAGCAGGTGCGAAAGGCGCGCGAGGAGAGGATCCTCGCGCGCAAGTCCGATGCCTGAGGTGCCCCCGCGGCGGTCTCCCCCCTGGGTCGCCGCGGAAGGGAGGAGGGGGGCAGCGCTTGGTGAGGGCTGGGGCGCTGACAGCTTTGGAGGACAGCCTGAGGAGGATTGGCGGGTGCCGCGAGACGGGCGGCAGCGCGACTTGCTGCCGCTTCCTCGACTACCTGATGAGCCCGCTGGAGTACTGAGTTTTGTTTCGCATGCTGGAGCCCGACCTTGTCGAGCAGTACGGCGTCGTGCGGAGCGTCGGGGTCGCGACGACTACTGGACGATCTGCATGATCGACACGCTGAACGAGATGGCGGGCGGTCCTGCGCCGTCGGGCGCGGGGCCAGGGCCCCCCTCGGCGGGTCAGACGCGGCGCCGCGAGCGCCTGCGCGCCGCTGCGCGAGCTGCGGGGCCCCCTCCTGATGGCATGAACGGCGAGGGGGCCCTCAGCGAGCTCGTCGCCAAACGGGGGCGCGGTGGCGAACCCGCGACCCTCGCGCCCCTCGAGCTTGACCTCTTGCCCGTGCCTCCGGATGGCCATAGGCCGCGAGGCCTTGGGGAGGTCGCCGGAGATGTAGGCGCGCGAATCGCCGAGGGGCTGAAGAGCAAGATCCTGCCTAAAGAGGAGGCAGGGAGGAAGAAGGAGGAGCACGGCTTGAAGCGATGTTACAACGATCCCCTGCTACGAGACCGACGACACCACGCGCGCCTGGCGAGGCACCTCGCCAGCAGGGGGCTCATAGAGTTCAGGCGTAAATGCACTGAGCAGGTCGGAATATTCTCGGCCGGGAAGAAGAGCGGCAAGGTGAGGCTCATCATCGATTACCGCCTGTCCAACACGCATTTCGACGAGCCCGATGACGTCAGCCTGGCCACGGGTGCCACCATGGGAGCCATCGAGGTGGACAACGCTGCCCCTGTGTCGCTGGGCCAGGTGGACATCGCGGACGCCTTGCACGCGCTGGCTCTGCCGCCAGATCTGACCCGTTTCTTCTGCCTGAGGTCTCTGGCGGCTGGAGAGGCGGGGATCTCGCACTGCAGTGGCCAGCCAGTGGGCGTCCACGATGTGGTGGCGCCGCGCTTCGCTGCGGTGCCGATGGGCTGGTCGCCGGCGCTGGGCGTCTGCCAGAGTGTGCACGAGGAGATCGCGCGCCAGGTGCCCGGGCTGCCTGACGCGCTGCGGATGGCCGACGGCCGTCCGGCGCCGCCGCTCGCGCCGCTGGGGCACGCGCAGTACGTGGGCAACTTCGCGGCGTTCTCCCAGGACTTCGCGAAGGCGGAGGCGGCCGCCGCTGCGGTGGGCGCACGGATGAAGTCGGTGGGGCCCCCGACGCACGGGGTGGAGGCCAGTGTGGGAGGAGCTTGTTCGGGCTGGCACTTCGACGAGGAGGAGGCGACTGTTGCCCTCAACCCCGTCCGAGTCTGGCGACTACGTCTTGGAGTTCAAGAACTACTTCGTAGGCCGCGCGTCTTCGGCTGGCAGGTGGAGGTCGTGGTGGGGCACTTCACCGTCGCGGCCTTGATGAGGAGGGAGATGATGTCGTGCTTCGGGGCCGTGCACGGATTCACCCATGCTCATCGTGATGATCGCGCTGTGCTATGGCCCGCTGTGCGCCGCGAGCTGCGGTGGGCGGTGAGCCCGCTGCCGCTCGTGCGTCGCGACCTGGCTGCTGCCTGGGGAGCGACCGCGATGGCCTCGGACGCCTCGCCTTGGGGCCGCGGCGCGGTCGAGAGGTCCGAGGCGCTGATCCGCCGAGCAGGGCGCATGAATGAGAGGTGGCGCTTCAGCAAGCACGGCGAGCTCAGCGCCCAAGCTCGTCTGCACGCTCGGCGTAGGCCTGACCGCGAACACTTGCCTGATATGATCCAGGAGCCCCAGTCGGAGAGGCCTTCGGGAGAGGATGACTTCGATGAGGTGCCGCCTGAGCTGGTGAAGGGCTCCTGGCGCACGGTTAACGGTTAGCGCTGCTCGTTGGCGGCAGCGCGAATCCATGCCTATGCTTGAAGCGCGCAGTGTCCTGTGGGCGCTGAAACATCAGCTCCGTCGGCTGCGCAATCACGGTCGTCGCCTGTTCTTCGTCGTTGATGCGACGTCGGTGGCGCTGATGATGAGCAACGGGAGGTCGTCCGTCAAGGGGATGAATCGCGTGTGCGGACAGTGGGGGGCCAATTGCTTAGCGGCAGGTGTGGGTGCTTCAGTCCGTTGGGTGATGTCGGAAGATAATCCCGCCGACGAACCTTCCCGCATCTTTCAGCCACCTGGGCCCGAGCTTCATCAGGCTTTCCTGGGTAGTCGCCCAGTCGGCCCCAGACGCGGCGATGATGTCGCGGAGCCGCAAGCGGACCCGCGGCGCCGCGATCCCGGCGGCAGCTGTGACGGGGAGCCCGCCCCTCACCCGAGTTGCGAGCACGACCTCCCTGGAGCGCGAGAGGACTGGCGCTCTGGTCCGCGGCGGAGCCGAGAGGGCGAAGGCGGCGGGTCACAAGAGGGGCGCCCGCGCGCCAGCCAAGGCGCCGCAGGCGGAGGCGACGCGGCGCGGGGATCGCGCGGCGCCTCGGCGCGGGCGGCTGCAGGAGGTAGAGGAGAGCTGGAGCCGCGGGCGGACCTTCCTCGAGTCGAAGTCGGCGGCGGCGACGCAGGAGGTGCTGTGCGAAAAGCTGATGGAGGAGTTCCTGGCATGGGCAGCTGCCCACCGACTGCCGCTCAACACGCTCGCCGAGAGGGGCGAGGCGATCGTGATGAGGGGCGACGCGATGTACTTCGAGGGGGCCACGGCGGGGGACTTCAGCAAGCTGAGGGCGGCCGCGGCCTTCCACTGGCAGCTGGGGCGCGCTGGAGTGGAGCTCGAGCGAGCCACGAGGGCCCAGGCGGGCTTCAACAAGATAGCTCCTGGGGCCACGAGGTTCCCGATGCCGCTCGTCGTCACGCACGTGATCCTGAATGCGATGACGTTCCTGGGGAGCCCCTGAGGGATGTGCATGTGCGTCGCCCTGATGTACGCCCTGTACATCAGGCCCGTGGACGTCATCGGGATGCGCGTGGAGGACCTGGCCGCGCCGCTGGCGGGCGCGGCAGCGGGCCACGCTCGCTGGAGCGTGGTGCTCCACCCGGCGGAGGGCATGCAGCCGTCGAAGGCGGGGCTGGACGACGAGGCCCTCGTGCTGGACAACGCGGAGTACAGCGACCTGGCGGCGGGGCTGCAGCTGCTCCGGCAGGGCGCGGGGCCGCGCCTCTTCCCCGTCGTGCACTCGGAGCTGGCGTAGCACTTCAGTGCAGCGGTGAAGCTGCTCAACCTGGAGGCGATCGGCATCAACCACCTGTACCAGTGCCGGCACGGGGGGGCGTCGCACGAGATCGCCAGCGGCCAGAGGGACCTGCAGGGCGCGCTCCGCCGCGGGCGCTGGGCAAGCGTGAAGTCACTGCGCCGTTGCGAGAAGGGCGGGCGGCTCAACCAAGTGCTGGGGCGGCTCTCCAAGGGGCCCCTCGAGCACGCCAAGGCCTGCCGCAGCCGCGCTGGACAGCTCCTCGCGAGGACCTGCTTGCCGCCGCCGCCCGTGCCCCACGGGGCCAGGTCGCCCTCGGGCTCTTCAGCGGGACAGGGCGCCGGGCGCAGGTCTGGCGGCGCGAGGGGGCGCTGAGAGGCATTCCAGTTTTCAAGTGGGACCTGGTGCGTGGCGAAGAGTATGATCTGACCCGCCCGTGCAATCAGAAGCTGACAAGAGGTTGGCTGCGTAGCGGCCACATCTGTGCAATTTGGATGGGCGTGCTGCGCCCCTCCTGGTCCACTGCGCGCCGACGGGGCGCGACTGGCCCAGGGCCGCTGCGCAGCAAAGAATGCATCATGGGGCCCCCTCCCCTTTCGCCTGTTGATGCACGCAAGGTCCTGATCGGTAATCAGCTCATTCAGATTTGTGCCAGTATTCTACAGTTGTGCTTGCGCCTGCGAATCCCAGTTGTTTTCGAGAACCCGCATAGTTTTCGCGCGTGGTCAGCGCCCCCCATAGCTCGCATTTTAATCCATGCCAATGCCCGTCAAACAATTGTAGACTTCTGCCTCTACGGAGTGCCGTGGAGGAAGAGGACCAGGCTGCTCGCTTTATGGGTGGATCTGTCTTCGCTCAAAGGCACGTGCTCGTCGTCCAAACGGATTTGCACGCGCTTCCATCAGCCACACCTTGAGTTGACGGGAAAGTGTAGGTTCTCGCCCGGTGAGCCTTTACAGCTCATGACAAAGATAGCGGAACCATATCCACGACCCCTCTGTAAAGCTATCGTCAGATGTTTCCGGCAGGCCCTCGCGTTTAAAACATCACAGACTTTAGCCAACAAGATTTTGAACGTTTGTGCAGTGTGATCGGCCTAAGAGGCCAGTTGAACTTTTTGGGAGAAGTTGTCTTGGGGGCAGGATCGGCAAAGTCGCGATCGCCAGTGCGAGGTGCCGCTCCGTGTTGTTCCGTGTCTGAGCTTCGTGCTGCGCCACTCGCCCTGTCAGAAAACGTGTTGACGACGTCTGGCCGCAGCGAAGGGAGCGGGATGATGTTTGTGCTTGCGCGTCTATCGTCTGGCGATCGAGAGCGTCCATGGCCGCTTCTGTCCTACAGCTTCGCCTCCCTCCTCTCCCTCCCTGGCTCAGCCCTGTTTGCAGGGGCAGGATCGGCAAAGTCACGATCGCCAGTGCAAGGTGCCGATCCGTGTCGTTCCGTGTCTGAGCTTCGTGTTGCGCCACTCGCCCAGTCAGAAAACGCGTTGACGACGTCTGGCCGCAGCGAAGAGAGCGGGAATATAGATATATATATATATATATATATATATATATATAGAAGAAGAATGAGAACAACGCCACAAACAGACGCTGAAGTCGGGCGTGTCCCTCTACAGGAGGAGTCTTCAAAAATAGTCAAAAAATATAATGGGGGCGATGTTTTGCCTATTTGAGGGGTCTTTGTTGAATCTTTGTTGGGTCTGTTTGATTTTTCGTCCAAAATCCGCTTGTGGGGGGGAACTCCCTACCTGAATGAACTTTTGGCGTTCCGCGCGGATTTCTTGGATCCGCGCTGGGAGCCCCCGGCCGGCGCCTCGGGCGCCGCCCGCGCGTTCCGCGCGCCAGGGGGGGGAGGTCCCAGCGCAATCCGCGCGGAGCGCCAAAAGTGTATGTTTATGGTTTTTTGTTCGGCTTCTACGTATGGGCCTCCCAGTTGGGGTCGGAGGATCGCGCCGCATCGCCGATGCCTCGACGATGCGGAACGATGCGGGGCCCGAGTTTCTCCGCGCCGACGTCACCGATTCGTGGGTGATTCATCGGCGATGCGGCGCGATCCTCCGATCCCATCTAGTCTGACCCCATCTGGGAGGCGCACACTTCCGACGAGGCCAACGATGGCCGAGGGAGGTGGTCGGGGCGTCCTCCTGGGGGAAAGGGTCCCGCCCTGCAATCGATGTGAAGCAATCTATGGATTGCGATATGTGTGATGCTACCTACGAGATGCAATAGATGTGGTGCAATCTACGTGGTGCAACTAATTTCTGTTCGCAGTGAGTTGTCCACTCCACTGTTCGCACAAACATCCCACCCACCCACCCGCAACTTGGTTTGCAAAATCTCTTAAGACCGTGACGGTGGGTACCACATGGCACTTGTCAACAACAGCGACGCCGACGACGACAGCGACAACGACGATGACGACGCCGCCGACAACGACTACGACGACACCGGCGACGTCTCCAACGACTTCGACGACGCCGACAACGACGACGACGACGACGACGACGACGACGACGACGACGACGACGACGCCGACGACGACGACGATGACAACGACGACGATGACGACGCCGACGACGACGATAACGACGACACCGACGACGACGCCGACGACGACGACGACGACGGCGACGACGACGACGGCGGCGACGACGACGACGGCGGCGACGACGACGACGCCGACGTCGACGACGACGAAGACGACGACGACACCGACGCCGACGACGACGCCGACGATGACAACAACGACGATGACGACGCCGACGACGACGATAACGACGACACCGACGACGACGACGTCAACGACGCCGACGACGACGACGACGGCGACGACGACGACGACGGCGGCGACGACGACGACGACGCCGACGTCGACGACGACGAAGACGACAACGACGCCGACGCCGACGATGACGACGAAGACGACGACGACGTCGCCAACGAAGACAACGAGGAAGGAGGGAGGACGACGACGGCGACAACGACGACAACGACGAGGGAGGAGGGAGGACGGCGACGACGCGAACGACGAAGAAGGAGGAAGGACGGCGACGCCGACGACGACAACGACGAGGGAGGAGGGAAGACGACGACGACAACGACGACGACGACGACGACGACGCGACGAAATAGGAGGGACGACGACGAAACGCCGACGACGGACGACGACGACGACGAGGGAGGAGGAGGAAGGACGACCACGGCGACAACGACGACGGAAACGACCACGACGCCAAAGAGGACGACGACGACGAACACGAGGAAAGACAGAGGACGACGTAGGCGACGACGACGACGACGACGCGGGAGGAGGGAGGACGGCGACGACGACGACGACGACGCAAGAGCGCGCGCGCACGCTGTTGTTGAAAATCCGTGTTGCGAAACCTTGTGTGTTTTGTAGGTTTTGTGGACACACGATTTTGAAATCCTTCCGAAACCGATGGGTGTTGAAGGTTTTCGGCACACGCGCGCGCCGACGCGTGCGTCTGCACTTCGTCCCGCTTTTAGTTGGGGATTCTCGCGACGGCACACGCGCAGGCAGATTTCGACATGAGCGTGCGCGAAGCCCGTTTGGTAGCATTTCTGTGAAAATCTTGAAAAACCTATGGTTTTCTTAAGATTTCGCAAGAGCTTTCGCGGAAGCTTTTTTAGCAACTCTGTGTTGCGAAATTTTGTGGTTTTGTATGTTGTTTGGGAACTCGATTGCGAAATCCTTCCCGCACCGAGGGTTTTTGAAGGATTTCGGCATGCGCGCGCGACGACGCGCGCGTGTGCACTTCGTCTCATTCGTTGCAAGGGATTCGCAAAAAAGTGCGATGCTAGAACAAACAATGTCACCGCATAGTGCTTTTCACCAGGGAACCTCAGGGGGGGAAACCGGCCTAGCTGGGATGGTATGATTTCATAGTTAGGATGGACGAGTGTGCAGAATATCTATGAAATCATATTATCCCAGGGGGAACCGATAAGTCGGGGGGGGTAGAGTCTATTTATTCTCTTTTTAGAAAGGAGGATCAATCATTTGCTCAACTTGAAGCTGTCCTCTCCACTGCTCGTGCAAACATCCCACCCTCCCACCCGCAACTTGGTCGCAACACCTCTTAAGACCGTGGCGGTCGGTACCAAATAGCACTTGGCAACGACACCGACGCCGACGACGACATCGACAACGACGACGACGACGCCGCCGACAACGACTACGACGACACCGACGACGTCCTCAACGACTTCGACGACGACAACGACGGAGACGACGACAACACCGACGACAACGACGCTGACGACGACGACGACGACGATGACAACGCCGACGACGCCGACGACGCCGCCACCGACGACGACGACGACGCCGACGACGACGACGACGACGACGACGGCGACGACGAAGACGATGACGACGACGACGTCGCCAACGAAGACGACGACGAGGGAGGAGGGAGGACGACGACGGCGACGACGACACCGACGAGGGAGGAGGGAAGACGACGACGACGACGACGACGACGACGACGGCGACGAAATAGGAGGGACAACGACGAAAGGCCGACGAAGACGACGAGGGAGGAAGGACGACCACGGCGACAACGACGACGGAAAGGACGACGACGCCAAGACGACGACGACGACGAGGAAAGACAGAGGACGACGACGGCGACGACGACGACGACGACGACGCAAGAGCGCGCGAGCACGTTTTTGTTGAAAACCCGTGTTGCGAAACCTTCTGTTTTTGAATGTTTTTTGGAGACGAGTTTAAAATCCTTCCGAACCGAAGGTTCGTGAAGGATTTCGGAATGCGCGCGCGACGACGCGCGCGTCTGCACTTCGTCCCGTCTTGTGCAGAGGATTCTCGCGACGGCACGCGCGCGAGGGCATTCGAAAGATTTCGACATGCGCACGCGAAACCCGTTTGGCAGTATGTCTTGAATCGATTGGAAAATTCATCGTTTTCTTAAGATTTCGCAGAAATCGCGCGCGTAAGCTTTTTTAGAACATCAGTTTTGCGACACCATCTGTTTTTGTATGTTTTTTGGAGACTCGATTTTGAAATCCTTCCGAAACAAAAGGTTCTTGAAGGATTTCGGCATGCGCGCGCGACGACGCGCGCGTGTGCACTTCGTCCCGTCTTTTGCAAGGGATTATTGAAAACTTGTAGTTTATGATAAACGAGAGTGCGCGCATTGTATTTTTGGCAGAGGGTGGCGGGGGGGAGTGATACCGGCCTGGCTGGGATATTGTGAACTCATATTTCGGATGGACGGGTGTGCAGAATCATATGCAACTTGCAATACGAAAAAGGTGCACTGTGAACTCTGGGGGGGGGGATAGAGGCGACCCTTCTGGTAGAAGGGAGAATTGATGTGGTGCACTCTATGCGGTTTGAGATGCATGTGGCTGGCCGCACACCGTGGAGCGGTGCTGCGGCCTCCCCGGGGCACAGGCCTGCAAGGAGCGGCCCCGGGCACAGGCCTCGCCGCCCCGCCCCGGCCCGCCCCCGAGACGGGACGGGACGGGACGGGACGGGACGGGACGGGACGGGACGGGACGGGACGGGACGGGACGGAGGAGGAGGCGGAGGAGGAGGAGGAGGCGGAGGAGGCGGAGGAGGAGGCGGAGGAGGACGCGGAGGAGGACGGCGGAGGAGGCGGAGGAGGAGGGCCCCCCGAAGCACGGGCCTCGCTTCCCCGCCCCGGCCCGCGGGCAGGTCGAGGACCCCGACCTGGCCCTGGGCCCGCGGAGGCGCGGCGGGGCGCGCCCGCCGGACGCTGTGCGAGTAGGCGGGGGGGCCATAGCGGCGTGACGGGCGGCCGGCAGCCTCCGCGGAGGCCGCGGGCGGTGCGGCCGAATGGTTTGGTTCGGTGTGGGTGGCAGATCGTGGGCGCCTCGTGTCGAACAGTGTTCTGTTTGATAGAACTTGTGTCACAGAGCTGCAATCGCAATGCAAAGATATGAAGTAGCCATAAGAATACGAATGATAAGGATAATAGTGATTAAAAAAGAAGAATAATAATAAAAAGAAGAGGAAGAAGAAGAAGACACCCCTCAAAAAGACGCAATAAACTCTTTGGGCGCTCCGCGCGGATTTGGGAGGGGGGTGGGTCCAGCGCAGATCCAAGAATTCACCGCGAAGCGCCAATAGTGTATGTTTATGGCGTCGTGTTATTATTATATTGCACGTCTTCGGAATTCCGTCTCTGGAGTGCATTCGCGTGCGCTAGCGTCTGGTAATGGATGAGGGAGCGCCGATCTAGCCTTGACTCAGTGTCAACTAGCAACTAGCGTCGAGTAACGTCGACCAGCAAGATGGCATGGGATGTCCCCATGAGTTGCCACCGAAGGTACAGCAATAATGGGAAGAAGACCTGGATCCCCGACGATATGATTGGTGTTCAACTGGTGCCTTTCATTGCATTTCGGGCCACGGGGGCCGTTTTCAGGACACACGGCCATCAAACATGGCCCAGTAGAACGGGGCCGGGACGAGGATCAATCCGTTCCAGAGCGTTCTGGAGCTCTCTCAGAGAGTTGCGGAGCTCTCCGGGAAGGCCGCAGCGCCCGAGACATCCTCCAGAGCCGCCAGGTCTTAGAGATTATCGATGTATCCTCACCCGACTGTGTCCTCGTCCTGGCCTCGCCTTGCTCCTAATGGAAAATACATTCAAGGTCGAGGTCGGTTCGGGGATGGTGCCATCATGTTCTTCGTGTTTGTTGGATGCTCTTGTGCATCCTGGGTAGGGTACCGTGGGATGTTCTGTGTGCTTTGGCTGGCGGAGGGTCCCATGTTCTTGAAGGATGCTCTTCTGGCCTCGGTTCGACTCCACCCCACAAGGAAGCGGTCGGGACCCCTTGGGCAGCTGACGGAACAAGAACACATGGGCGGATGCAGAGGGCAAAAAGACCGGCAGCAGTCCTTGCCAATGTTGAACAACTCACGTTGTCAGTTTCGCCGCGGACAGTGCCCACTCGAGACAGAAAGTCGTGTGCCGAACAGCGGCCGCTGTCGGTTTCGGACGGCGTCTCCTGCTTGGCGTCCTGCCCATTTCTGTCTGTGTCCATTGCGGTAGTGGTTTAGGTGATGTCTTGAGCCCGTGACGCTCTCCACCGATGGGGGTGGGGGAATCACACGGCGCGCTCCAGGAAGGGCTCCGCCTTCGAGGGGTCCAAGCAGTTGATGTCTCTTCCTCGGCGGAAGGCTGGCGAAAGCAAACGGAGGGCGGAACCGCCTGTCGAAGCCAGCAGAAGACCGACGGAAGTTAGCAGAAGAACAATCTGTCTGGGTTCCCGGTTCCCGGGAACCGTCAACATGGAGAGGAGCCTTGTTCCTTGTTTTTCCACTCCCACCCCTCAGAGGAGAGTGAGGTACCCACACCTCTACCTTTTCCTCGTTTTCCCCTTTTTGGGCCTCCTCGATTCGCCTCGAAATCCTGGTCAGAACGCTCCCCATGATAGGTCTGGGGATTAACTGTATCGGTACCTTTTGATTTCCCCTCCCTTCCCCCGGGTAGCCAGAAATTTTGCGGCCGCGCATCCCCTTTGGGGTTAGCCTGGAATGCTGTGACCGAAGCCTTGTGGCCGCTGTGTGCTCCCGTCGATCGGGATTCAGAGCCAGCGCCCAACATGCTTCCAGGCCTGCTGCGCAGCGCCTGGGCTTCCAGCCGCAGCGCGGCGCGATCGCCACGGCGTGATCGCCGCCGCAGCGCGTGACGGTCCGCGGGATGGCCCATACGCACATCTCACCGCAGGGGCGTCCCCCGAGGCGTCGCCGAGCCTCGACCCGGGAGCGGCGCGGTGCAGACGCGTGCGGCTCTCGGAGCCGGAAAGCTATGCACCCTACCGCGTTGGACTGGGGCCTGACATCGGGGGTGGGCAGAACCCCCACCCTGACACGTCGAGTGAGTTGTCCGTTTGCGGTTCTCGAGAGGGCGCCGCGGCCGTCAGTGTCCAGGCTTGCGCTCGCCAGGTTTGGGTCCGAGGTCGTTGTCATGACACCACGCTTGACTAAAGGGGGCTCTGTCCATCCCCGATGAGAGGGATCCAGACCTGGTACGGTGCATGGGCCCTGTTCTCATGGCAGGGGGGAGCTTCGGCCTGTGCAGCTGCGGGGCGTGCGCTGCAGAGGGGCGCCCGAGCGCGCGCGCGAGCGCGGCTGGCCTGGGGCGCGGGAGCAAATGCGGCCGCTGCTCCTGCCACCGCCTTTCCGCCGCCTCCCCACCCTCACACTCCTCCTCCTCCTCCTCCACCCCCCTCCTCCTCCTCCTCCTCCTCCTCCTCCTCCTCCTCCTCCTCCTCCTCCTCCTCCTCCTCCTCCTCCTCCTCCTCCTCCCCCTCCTCCTCCTCCTCCTCCTCCTCCTCCTCCTCCTCATCCCCCTCCTCCTCCTCCTCCTCCCCCTCCTCCTCCTCCTCCTCCTCCTCCTCCTCCTCCTCCTCCTCCTCCTCCTCCTCCTCCTCTCCTCCTCCTCCTCCCCCTCCTCCTCCTTCTCCTCCCCCTCCCCCTCCTCCTCTTCCTCCTCCTCCTCCTCCTCCTCCTCCGCGCTCTCTCGCGCCCGTGCCCTCGCAGGGTCCACTCGGACCCGAGCGGTCTGGTTCGATCTCGATGCTGGCTGGCCCAGTCTGGTTCGACTCTGGCGGAAACCGGCGGCCCTCTGCAGCCCGATGCTTGCACGCCGTGGTCGTGCATCTGGGCGCGGCCGAGATGACTCGATCCCGACTCCGTGCCGATGCTCGGCGGCGAGCGAGGGGGGGAAAGGAGAAGGAGAAGGCCTTCTCAGAAGGTCCATCCCTCCCTTCCTCCTCCTCCTCCTCCTCCTCCTCCTCCTCCCTCCTCCTCCTCCCCCACCTCCTCCTCCTCCTCCTCCTCCTCCTCCTCCTCCTCCTCCTCCTCCTCCTCCTCCTCCTGGAAGGACTTCTCGGAGGCCCTCGCGCCTCCTGAGCAGTTTCTTGTGCCCCCGGGGGAAGGTTTGGAGAACTTCTCAGACGACCGGGGGACGTCCGAGCCTTCTGAGAAGGCCCGCCCTTTTTGCACTTCCCCCAAGGCTCGCCGCCAATATCAGCGGGTGCCCACTCACAGGAGGAGAAGCTGCCCAAACCACTGCCCTTCGCCCCTTTTCCCCTTCTTGGCCTCCCGGGAGGCCCTCGTCGCAACTGCTGGATTCGCCTCGAGATTCTGGTCAGAATGTCGCCTGTGAGATCTCCAGGGAACAGCGGTATCGGTACTTGTTGGTTTCCCGAGAGATTTCTCCACCACTTGTGATCTTCAGGAGTGACGTTTGCAGATTCACGGATTGGTTTTCAAAGTGTGGCTCTCGCTTTGGCGGCGCGCTTTTTTCTGCGATATCTATGTATAGTTATAGCTATGCCGATGCTTAAGGATGGAGGGCAGATCTCGTTCAGGTCTTGAGGATGGAGGACAGACACCAGTCTCGTCGCCAAGATGCAGCCCGATTCGACGTGAATTTCGATCCGAGCCGTTGCTCCGATCCGATGTTGCTTGCTCCTGCTTGTGTCGTCCCATCCCGCCTTGCTCCTTCTGCTGGCACACGATCTCCCCGTCTGGCCCTGCTCCGCACTGCTGGGCCCTCGTCGACCTCCCCGGCTGTCTGCCTGTGGAGCAGTGGCGAAGCGTCTTCGATGGCCTTTCGTCGACTACAGGAAAGAGTGGCCGGCGCGGGAGTGACCACCTGGTGCGGGCCCAAAGGATTCTCCAGATCGCCGACCGCGGGAGGGCAGCAGCGGCTTGCGCGCCAGGGTTTGGCCTTCTCGCGGCCCCCCGAGAGTCGCGCACCAAAGGTCACTCTTGCCTAGGGTCACTCTCGCGTGTAGCCGACATAGGCGCACCGCCCACAAGAGACTGTTCTGAGACCCTTTTGTGGTCTGCTCGGAAGGTCCTTGGAACAGTTCAGGCCGAGTTCGTCTTGGGTTAGCACATCGGTTCTGTGTTCTAAGCACATTGCTTTGTTCTCTTAGAGCGTCGTCCTGGTTCTGAGAACATTCTGTGGTGGGCCCGTAAGACTGCGGGGACGGCCGGTCTCCGCTCAAGCCTGCTGTCCTCCGCATCCCGCTTCTTCGTCCACTCCGCCCGTCTCCCGCCTCTTCTCGCTGCGAGCAGATCGCCATGGTGGAAGCAGGTCTTGAGGGAAACGGGTCCTGTTGAGCGTGTTTCTTTATTGCTCTTGGCATCGCTCGGACGTGTGCATTTTTTCTCGGCGAGAACCATCGAGGACCATCCTGGACCATCGAGCAAAAAAACACGCACGAAACCGAAAAATGCACGGGAAATGGACGTCCGAGCGATGGCAGGAGCAGATCGCCATGGTGGAAGCAGGTCCTGAGGGAAACGGGTCCTGACGAGCGTGTTTCTTTATTTCTTGGGGCATACTGGGCATTACAGCCCCCGGCCCCCCCCTGCCCCCCGCCATATGACGCAACGCCCTTCCCCCTCCCAGTGAGCTTCGGGCACTGCCGCCGTACGCGCGGCAGGGGAGAGGCGTTACATTATACCCTCCCCTTGGCCCCTCCCCCCCCCTTACCCATCGGTCGTTGAAAGTAGTTTTTGTTTTGGATTTCCAGAGCCCAATCCACTTCAAGCGCCTTCCTACTTCAAGAACTGATATGCTTATGCTGCGTTGTGTTGCTCCCTGGGCGGGCCGGACCCAATCTGCTCTATATATCCGCTTTCTTGCTTCATGCTTCTGCCTGCAGGCGCGCGCGCGGGGGAGATGCAATCTCTCGTAGTCTACGACCATGTATAATAAAAATCCCATGTAATAAAAATCCCATATAATAAAAACCTCCCTGTACTTCTTCCGACCGATGGGTAACAACGCCCATCCTCGCCGAAGCTAAGGAGGCGCGCTCGAGGTTCCTCGCCGTCTTCGGGCTCCCAGGGCCCTCCAGCGGGCCCCGAAGCTGTCCGAGGACCCCGCGGGAGGAAGCACGGGTCCTGGGGGGCAGGCCCCGGGGTCCAAGGCCCGCTTCCCTTCGGATGGGGAGGAGGGGGAGGAGGAGGAGGAGGAGGAGGAGGAGGAGGAGGA
>CAUYUJ010016104.1:90366-109813 GCA_963575745.1 Prorocentrum cordatum
GTGCGTGTGTGTGCGTGGGTGTGCGTGTGGGTGCGTGTGGGTGCGTGTGGGTGCGTGTGGGTGCGTGTGGGTGCGGGTGCGTGCGGGTGCGGGTGCGTGCGGGTGCGTGCGGGTGCGTGCGGGTGCGTGCGGGTGCGTGCGGGTGCGTGCGGGTGCGTGCGGGTGCGTGCGGGTGCGTGCGGGTGCGTGCGGGTGCGTGCGGGTGCGTGCGGGTGCGTGCGGGTGCGTGCGGGTGCGTGCGGGTGCGTGCGGGTGCGTGCGGGTGCGTGCGGGTGCGTGCGGGTGCGTGCGGGTGCGTGCGGGTGCGTGCGGGTGCGTGCGGGTGCGTGCGGGTGCGTGCGGGTGCGTGCGTGTGTGCGTGTGTGCGTGTGTGCGTGTGTGCGTGTGTATGCGTGTGTGCGTGTGTGCGTGTGTGTGTGTGCGTGCGAGTGTGTGCGTGTGTGTGCGTGTGTGCGTGTGTGCGTGTGTGCGTGTGTGCGTGTGTGCGTGTGTGCGTGTGTGCGTGTGTGCGTGTGTGCGTGTGTGCGTGTGCGCGTGTGCGCGTGTGCGCGTGTGCGCGTGTGCGCGTGTGCGCGTGCGGCGCGTGTGGCGCGTGTGGCGCGTGTGGCGCGTGTGGCGCGTGTGGCGCGTGTGGCGCGTGTGGCGCGTGTGGCGCGTGTGGCGCGTGTGCGCGTGTGGCGCGTGTGCGCGTGTGGCGCGTGTGGCGCGTGTGTGCGCGTGTGCGCGTGTGCGCGTGTGCGCGTGTGCGCGTGTGCGCGTGTGCGCGTGTGCGCGTGTGCGCGTGTGCGCGTGTGCGCGTGTGCGCGTGTGCGCGTGTGCGCGTGTGCGCGTGTGCGCGTGTGCGCGTGTGCGCGTGTGCGCGTGTGCGCGTGTGCGCGTGTGCGCGTGTGCGCGTGTGCGCGTGTGCGCGTGTGCGCGTGTGCGCGTGTGCGCGTGTGCGCGTGCGCGCGTGCGCGCGTGCGCGCGTGCGCGCGTGCGTGCGTGCGTGGTGCGTGCGTGGTGCGTGCGTGCGTGCGTGCGTGCGTGCGTGCGTGCGTGCGTGCGTGCGTGTGTGTGTGTGTGTGCGTGCGTGCGTGTGTGTGTGTGTGTCTGTGTGTGTGAGTGTGTGAGTGAGTGAGCGTGCGTGCGTGCGTGCGTGCGTGCGTGCGTGCGTGCGTGCGTGCGTGCGTGCGTGCGTGCGTGCGTGCGTGCGTGCGTGTGTGCGTGTGTGTGTGTGTGTGCGTGTGTGTCTGTGTTGTACCTTTTTGCCTCCCCCGTTGTAGGATTCGGACCGTTCTCCGAGCTCGTCTCGGGCGGTTGTGGCCTCCAGTGGCCCCAAGACGGTGCGGGAGCGGACCGTGCGGTGAGGCATGTCGGGATCCGAGGTCGCCGCACGGCTTGTCACCGACGCTCTCCGGGACCTCCAGGCTATGTGGGCCGATTTGCAGAGGGGGAAATGCATAGCGATGCTGCTACCCTGGCTCGAAGGAGACCACCTGCACATATCTGCTCTGTCGAGGGCCAGCGCGGACTCCTTGGATCAGCGCTGGGCCCCTCTGGCGCCGCCCCTGGCGCGCTGCGCGCGCCAGGCAGGGGGGGTCTAGCGCATATGAGGAAATCCTCGCGGACCGTCCTGCCAGTCTGTCGTGCCGTTCTGTCCCGTTTTGTCCAGGAGCGGAAACAAACACATACACAAATCAATTTCGATCCCCAGGACAAATATTAGAAAATATGGGATGTGGGGTGAGAAGACAAAAACCCAGAAAAGATGGGACAACCTTAGTAAGGGATCCTGTTATTTGTGCTTACTGATTTGTGTGTCCCAGGGCCCCTTTCAGTTGGGCCGTTCTGTCTCCCGCTGCTTCCCCGTTCTCGTTCCCTTGGGGCCTCGTGGGGGGTCCTCGCTGCCACGGCTGGCCCCGCTCTGTGTGGCGCGCCCCCCAAGGAGAGGCCCCGGGGAGTCGTGGCAGCAGTGCGCTGTTGTTCTCCCCCAGACGTTGGGGCAGGCGTCTGCCAGGTTGCTGCTGTTCCCAGCGTTACGTCGGGCGTGTCCCTCTGCAGGAGGAGTACTCAAACACAGTCACGAAATAGTATGGGGACGATGTTTGAAAATGTTTGGCCATTTGGGGGTATCTATTGGGTCGGTTTTATCGTTCGTCCAAAATCCCCCCGTAGGGGGGACATGCCCGACCTGGTCCTGGTGCGGAGGTTGCGGCGGTCTGACGGCGGGGCGGCGCCGCCCCCGAGGCGCCCAGCTCGCCTTTGTCGCGGTGTACTGCGTGCTGTACGTCACCACCTTCTGCACCATGGCCCCAGGGGGAGGGGGGGGGGTGCCGCGGCGGTCTCGCGGCCTGTCGGTTCGATCCAGGGTCGGATCGATTTCAGCGGAGGACTCTGGCAAGGCAGCGATTCGGGTCGGGTGTGCTAGGATTGCCCTGGGTCCTCGAGGTCTGCTGCGTGAAAGCTCCCCAACAGCCATTGTGAAACGAGGGAAAGCTCTTCTGGGTCGCACCTCAGAGCGAGAGAGAGAGAGATAGAGAGAGGCACACTCACGTAGTCCTCAAATCGTCTCAGGGTCAACGCCCACATCAGGATGAAGAGTGTCCCCGCCCGGTCAACAGTCTGTCCGCTCCCTCACAGGATCCTTCGTAAGTGTATGTCTCGGTGCTCAGCAATGCGACGAGTGCCTGCAGGGACGAGCACAGGTAGCCTGTGCTCCAGTCTCGGGGTCCAGGTCCACGACATGTGGGTACTCTGAGTTTCTTGATAAGCGTCGGGGGGGCGTCACCCCCGCCGGCAGCCCCACATCGACCCCCGTCGCGGGCAGCCACCGCGCGCCAAAGGCGCTCCGACCCCCCGTCGCGGCGCGACGGCGCGGCGAGGTTGACCCCCGTCTGAGGGGTAACCCCCCCTGCTTAACAAGGAACCCAGGGTAGGGCGCGACGGCTTGGTTGATTGACTGGCCTCGTCTGTGGGTGGCCCCTTTGTGCTGACCCGAGCGCTGGCCTGGCCGTTGGAGTCCAGACGGGCTTGGTCAGCGGACCTCTTCCCTGCGGGACACCCCACGGCTCTGACAAATGGCGTTGTTTGACTCGCAACCGTCTTGTGGTGTTGGGCCCTCGCTCTGAATACGCGTCGCCCCGCGTCCTTCATCCTCCTCCCTCGCCTCCTCCCTCCTCCCTCCTCCCATACCTGTCTCTGCCCCCCGCATGCCCATTTCGGCACACCCCTCACACGCTTCGAAGCCCCGATAGGGAGCTCCACCGAAGGGCCCACCCACAAGGAGCTCTACCGAAGGCGCCAGTGCCAGTCGCACGCTTCGCGTCCCCATGCGGGCCCTGGCGCTGGAGCCCGAGGTGGAGCCTCCACCTCAGGCCCCAGTGCCAGGGCCCGCAGGCCTGGTCCACACTGTTTCGGCGCACCCGTCACACGTTGCGTGGCCCCATAGGGAGCCTCCACCTCAGGCCCCAGGGCCCGCAGGCCTGGTCCACACTGTTTCGGCGCACCCGTCACACGCTACGTGGCCCCATAGGGAGCTCCACCTCAGGCCCCAGGGCCCGCAGGCCTGGTCCACACTGTTTCGGCGCACCCGTCACACGCTACGTGGCCCCATAGGGAGCTCCACCTCAGGCCCCAGTGCCAGGGCCCGCACGCCTGGTCCACACTATATCGGCGCACCCGTCACACGTTGCGTGCCCCCATAGGGAGCTCCACCTCAGGCCCCAGAGCCAGGGCCCGCACGCCTGGTCCACACTATTTCGGCGCACCCGTCAAACGTTGCGTGCCCCCTTAGGGAGCTCCACCTCAGGCCCCAGAGCCAGGGCCCGCACGCCTGGTCCACACTATTTCGGGGCATCCGTCACACGTTGCGTGGCCCCATAGGGAGCTCCACCTCAGGCCCCAGAGCCAGGGCCCGCATGTCTTCCGCACCATTTCGGTACACCCCGCGCAGGCTTCGCGGCGTCATAGGGAGGTCCACCGAAGGCCCCAGTGCAAGGTCCCGCATGCCTTCTCCTCCCCATTTCTGCACACCCCTCTCACGTTCTCGACTCCATACAGGAGGTGATTCACCGAAAACGATCGTCACGACTACGGTCGCCTGACTAGTTCGTTTCGTTCCCAGGCGAGAGTTCCGGTTGCCCCTCCTGCCGACGCAGACACAGGGGGGCGCGGGCTTGCAGCTTTCGGACCGCCGTGTTGCGAGACGGGGCTACGAACATAGGCCAGAGCCACGAACGTCGATCCCCGAGACATGGCATACCCCCTGGTACACTCATCCCTTTTCTGGTCTCTGTGGGCAGTTCGTGTTGTCTGATGTTGCCGCACCGCGGGTGATGTCACTGCACACGAACTCAACCTTCTTCCCTGCACAGTTGGCTGGCTGCATGGCATGACAGGGCATGCGCCAAGTGTTCAGCTACGGCTACGCGAACACATGCAGATCCGAAGCAGAGAGCATCTACAGTTGCCGCAGGGGGTCACGTCGGCGGTAGCGGTGCATATGCTGTGCCCTCGGAGCAAGGTTGAGAGAGTTTTTGAGGGTGTAGTGTACCCTGAAATCCGACGCCTCCAAAAATGTGCAACATCGCGAAAACTCACGACCCGGGCTCGAGCTCCATCTTTCTGCGCCATTTTTCGAGTTGGATCGATCTGTGAGGGTCCCGGGCTCGGAATGATTCGAAAACGCCTGGCTCGAAACATAGTTGCGACGCCAGGATCTCAGGGTACCCTTTCGATCAAAGGCCCGCGGGGCAGGTGTTCGCCGCGTTCGTGGACCCGGGCCAGCTGGACGACGAGTCGTTCCAGCTGTGGCTCGAGGGTGCTTCCGCCCCTCTCGGAGTCCGCCGGTACAGTGGGAGCCCATGTCAAGAAACACCATGCTGGCTTGTGTTTCTTGGGCGACGATTTGTTTGCTATGGAAGGCGTGACGTTCCCACACCTCGACTAGACGTAAGAGTGGCCTTTCGCCGCAGTCATCTTTGGTGCGGGCCCAATGGGGCCCCCCGATCGCCGAATGCGAGGCGGCAGTGGCGTCTTGCGCGCTGGTGTTTGGTCCCCCCGTGGGCCCCCAGAGCCGCGCACCAAAGGTCACTCTTGCGCAGGGTCACTCTTGCGTGTAGCCGATGCTGGCCTCCAGGGCGCCCTGTGTTTCTTGGGTGTCGATGGTTTTGCGACGGGAAGCGTGACGTCCCCACACCACAAATGTCAATGGACGTCCTGGGGTCTCAGGGTTGGATTTCTCCTGGAAGGGTTCTTGTGGTCGAGCTCCTTCTGTACGCAGAGGGGCAGGGGAGGAAGCAGCAATACAGAGATGGCCAGACATCGGTGCCCACAGATCCGACGCTCCAACAAAGAAGTTGGAGCGGGCGGTTTTGGGGGTCGGGCGTGTCCCCCTACAGGGGGATTTTTGACGAACAATAAAGAATACCCCAAAAATACCCCAAGAAGGTCCAAAACATTCAAAAAATTCTCCCCTGACTATTTTTGGACTATTTGTTGATTATGTTTGGAGTATTTTTTATTTCTCGTCGACAATCCCCCTGTAGGGGGACAGGCCCGACTTAAGGCCAGGTATCGGTATGGGGGGGATGGGTGCCCTCACAAGTGGGGCTCGGCACCCCTGCATGCCATCTCCAGTCTGCGTGCGCTGATGGCGCCTTTGCTTCCCTGCCACTGATCGCGGCCCTTGCTGCCCGTCGTGGCTCTCGGTCGCCAAGTTTCTCGATGTTGTGGTGGTTTGGGGCGTGTGAAGATGAGGAGGAGGTGGAGGTGGAGGTAGACGATAAGGAGGTGGAGGTGGAGTGGGAGGAGGAGGAGGAGGAAGAGGAGGAGGAGGAAGAGGAGGAGGAGGGGGAGGAGGAGCAGGAGGAGGAGGAGGAGGAGGGGGAGGGGGAGGAGGTGGAGGAGGAGGAGGAGGAGGAGGAGGAGGAGGAGGAGGAGGACGAGTTTTTTCCTGGCGGCGGTGGGATCGGCCGAGACCCCACTGTGGCTCGGCGTGCCCTCGAAACGCCCAGGCCGATTTTGTGTGTTCCATGTCTTGGCGAAAAGGAAAAAGTTCCCAGCATTCAAAAAATTATCCCAGTGCGACCCTACCTAGGAGTTGGAGGACCTAGGAAAGCAACATCTATATGAGGCTAAGTTAAGCTAAGGTGAGGCTAAGCCAAGATGAAACAAGCTGAGCTAAGATGAGATAAGCAACGCTAAGCTAAGGGGACGCAACTGGGGGAACCGCGGGGCGGATACTGGGGGAACCGCCCAGGGCGGGCCCCACTGCCGGGCCCTTTAAGCTTACCGAGTAAGAGCCCTTCTAGGCAAGCCTAGGTAGGGAAAAAGTTCCCAGCTTTCAAAAAAAACTAGAATTTCTATCGTTTCTTGCTGCCGTTGATTAGTCGTTGTCAGGTCTGCGTGGCGATGCGTCCCTTGATTGCTTCCGACGCCAATCCGAGGGAACGTTTTTTGTTTACGGTTTCCAGCTTCGTGTGTTCATCGTTTCCAGGTCTGCTTCGCAACGTGCTCTTGTGTATCCAGTATCGTTTTGTCTGGACTTGCATTGGAAATCACCTAGCGGCAATGAGGCACCAGCAGACAGCAGCAGCCACAAGCATCAAGCAGTAGCGCGCAGCAGGGAACGGAAGACACGATCAAGCAGGGAGTTGGCGGCCGCAGCGGGCAGCAGGTGCACCAGAGAAGCCTTTTGGGAGAGAGTGTCGAGCTCTTATCGTGTGTTGCCTGTCAATCGCTGTCCGAACCCCCGGAGTGCGCGTCAGAGCCGGAGACATCGTCGGTGTCATAACGGCCGCGTCGGCGTCGCAACGGCGGCCTCAGCGGCGGCGGCGGTATCCTCACTGGTTTCGCCTCCCCTGGGCCAAGTGTCGAATTCTCTTGGTTGAGACCGTTTCCAGTACGTTTCCAATACGTTTTCATCGCGCTTCCAACCCCCAATTCTGGTAGGTCGGACAGCGACTGACAGCTAAGGCACGATAAGAGCTCGACGTTCTCCCAAAAGGCTTCTCTGTTAAACCTCCTGCCCGCTGCAACCGCCAACTTCGTCCTGTGATGCCTGGTGCTGCTGATGTCTGCTTCTACTGCCTGCTGCTACTGCCTGCTGCTACTGCCTGCTGCTGCTGCTGATGCCCGCTGCGCCGCCCCGTATTCATTCTGGTCGGCACTCTCGTGTTACGCCCAATGTTCACCAACCCGTCGTTTTATAGTTTCCGGTGGGGGGCGTTTCCTGACCGTTTCCAGCTTGCGCCGATTAATTTTAAAGTAGATTTCAAATGATCGTGCGGAGACGTTTTTTGTATAGAGCTGGAAACTATAAACAAACGCCATGGGCGTTTCCAAGGCACACTAAGCCAATTGGGAACCTAAACCTTTGGCACGCCGCGCACCCATGTGGCAAGCAACAGGGGGCAGCA
Organism: Prorocentrum cordatum; assembly: GCA_963575745.1. Classification (NCBI taxonomy): domain Eukaryota; class Dinophyceae; order Prorocentrales; family Prorocentraceae; genus Prorocentrum; species Prorocentrum cordatum. The sequence goes on from CAUYUJ010016104.1 coordinate 97,764, forward strand.
GATGACGGAAAGCGCGCATGGCGTCGATCCGCTATTGGGGAGAAATGAAATTCTTGACGCTTCGCGTATCCCCACCAGCCCATCCTACACCAGGCACTCGAACGAAGAGCGCCGATGATCGGCAGCTGTTCTTCTCCCCCTCTTCCTCCTTCTCCTCCGCCTTCTTCCTCCTCCTCCTCTCCTCCTCCCTCTCCTCCTCTTCCTCCTCCTCCTCCTCCTCCTCTTCCTCCGCCTCTTCCTCTCTCCCTGGTGGCGTCTTGGAGGTATCTTCGAACGGTTTGGTGGGCTCTTGGGCCTTGCGGGCGGGCGAGCGGCGCTCCGCCCGCAAGGCCCAAGAGTTTGTGGGCGGAGTGGGTTTCTGGGGTGTGGAAGCAGTTTGTGGGCGTCTGGGGTCCATTTAGACGCCATCGGGGCGCTCTGGGGGAGCATCTTGGAGCAGATGTATCAAAGAAGAGCAGAGCTTCAGTTAGCGTTGCCCCTCCAGACTGTCTAAAATCGCTTCCTGGACCCCTCTTGGATCGCTCTTGGAGCGCTCTTGGACGCTGTTGAGGCAGTCTTGAGGCTCTCTTGGGCCCCTGTTGGGGCCCAGTTGGGACATCTTGGCGCCATCTTGAGGCCTCGGATGGGCTTCGGAAGCGAAAAAGTGAGAACACCAAAAACATTGATTTTCCCTAGGGTTTTGAAGCATTTCGGCCTTTTGAGGGCACTCTAATGATGCTCTTGTGGGCACTTGGAACCATCTTGGAGCGGTCTTGGAACGTGTTGGAGCGTCTTCTGAACCATCTTCAGGCATCTTGCGCTATCTTGAGCCATCTTGGAGGCGATCTTGGGCTCTCTGAGGCCCTCTTGGAGCCGTCCTGGGCCATCTTGGACGCTCTGACCGCTCCCCGCCCCTCCTGTCCAGGTCAGTGGGGAGGGGGTAGGGGGAGGGGTAAACCCCTCCCCGAAGGGGAAGAGGGAGGGGTGGAAGAGGAAACGCCCTAAACCACCGACGCAAAGCGCGCATGGCGTCGATCCGCTATTGGGGAGAAATGAAATTAGGGGGTTGGCATGCCCAATCCAGGAGATGACGAGAGCGAGGTACGAGCGAGTGACGTTGAGTAGGGGGCGAAGCCCTTCTTAGGGGGGGTCCAGGGGGGGTGCGAGGCCCAGACGGAAAGTCGAATAGCCCGTTTCCCTCGTATGTTTCCGAGTGAAGCGGCTCCCGGGCGGGTCCCATGCCCCGGAGGCGCCCCAAACGGGCCCATAGCGGTCCAAGAGGGCCCCCAGACGGGCCCAAGACGGCCTAGAGGCCCCAAAGATCATCCCAAGACGGCCCCAGAGGCGCCCCAAAAGGGGCCCAAACGGCCCAAGATGGCCCCCAGACGGCCCCAATACGGCCAAAAGGCCCCGAGGGCCCTAAGAGAGCCCAAAGGGGCCCCAATAGGATCCCCAGCGCGCCGAAGAGGAGGAGGGGGGGGAGGGGGAGGGGGAGGAGAGAAGGAGGAGGAGGAGGAGGAGGGGAGGAGGAGGAGGGGAGGAGGAGGAAGACGAGGAGGAAGACGAGGAGGAAGACGAGGAGGAAGGAGGAGGAGGAGGAGAGGAGGAGGAGGAGGAGGAGGAGGAGGGAGGAGGGAGGTAGCAGGAGGAGGAGGAGGAGGAGGAGAAGGGAGGCGGAGGAGAGGAGGAGGAGGAGGAGGAGAGGAACGAGGACGAGGCCCAGGGAGGAGGAGGGAGGTGAAGGAGGAGGGGGAGGGAGGAGGAGGAGGAGGAGGAGGAGAGGAGGAGGAGGAGGAGGAGGGAGAAGGTGGAGGAGGAGGCGGATGGGGGGAGGAGGGAGGAGGAGGCGGAGGCGGAGGCGGGAGGCGGGAGGCGGAGGAGGAGGCGGAGGAGGAGGAGGAGGGAGGAGGAGGAGGAGGAGGGGGGAGGAGGAGGAGGAGGAGGAGGGAGGAGGAGGAGGAGAGGAGGAGGAGGAGGAGGAGGAGGCGGAGGCGGGAGGCGGAGGCGGAGGCGGAGGCGGAGGCGGAGGCGGAGGCGAGGAGAGCGGAGGAGGAGGAGGAGGAGGGAGGAGGAGAGGAGGAGCAGGAGGAGGAGCAGGAGGAGGAGGAGGAGGAGGAGGAGGAGGAGGAGCGAGGGGTGACGTAACAAGCTCTCAACGCCAAGCCTCCCAGTACGAACGGTGGTGTGAGTAACTTCGGTTAATGTGTTTGAGGCGCTCTTGCCGTTTCCGTGCCGGCCCAGGTCTAATAGCCACAATGGCGAGTTCGTTCGGGACACCATCAACCAAGTGGGATGTCGTGGGATCGCTTCTCGCAAGGCCTCAAGACGACACAACACAGCCCAATCGCTCTCGGAAGGCCTCAAGGCGTCACAGCATAGCCCACCAAGACGGCTCTAACACGCCCTATTGCCTTCACATGACGATTCTGCCCGGGACAACCTCACACGCATGAGACGAGATCGACATCGCTCGTGTCCAAACATGCCGATTCTGCTAGGTTTAAATCGGGCGTGTCCCTCTACAGGAGACATATTCAAAAAGAGCAGAACAAATAAGCAGGGGATGGTTCTTTGAGTATGCTTGTCACTAGTTGGGAATATGTTGTTGGGCTATGTTTCATTTTTGACCCCAAATCCGCCTGTAGGGGGACATGCCCGACCTAATGCTAGGTACATCCTCACACAACTGGGATGTTGTCGACGTCGCCTTGGTGGTTGGACTGGCGCAGCGTGGCGTTCCTTCGGCGGTGTGTACGTCCTCGCATGCACGAGGTGCTGTCAACGTCGCCCCTGCCAAACACGGCGATTGCGCTGGGGACATTCTCGGGCATAGATTGATGGGCAAACGTTCCGCCGCCACTACCATAATGTAGGACGGGGGAGAAGAGAGGATGAGGAGGTCTTCCTCATCCTCCGCCTCCTCCTCCTCCTACATATGGTAGCGGTGGTGGAAAGTGGGCCCATCACATGTGTTGTCGACATCGTCCTGGTCTCGCTTTTGCCCCACATGACGAGTTCACCCGGGGCAGCGTCAACACGTAATATGTTGTCGGCATCGTCTTGGTATCATTTCTAGGAGGCCTCAAGGCGGCCCAACAGAGGCAACCAAGACGGACCAAGAGGGCTCCACTATGGCCCAAGAAGCCCTCCAGACGGCCCACGAGATTACACGAAGTCCCACTGGGGCTCTGAAAGGATCGCCGAGACGGCTTCAGGGGACATGGCTCAGCGATCCGTTTGGGTGTTGAAGCGTTCTCGCATTGTTCGAGCTTCCAAGTCCTGTTCTATTTTGTCCTCTTCCCCCTTCTCCTCCTCCTCCTCCTCCTCGTCCTCCTCCTCCTTCTTCTCCTCCTACGAGAGTTCAGGATGCCGCCGAGATCGTTCCCAGAGGCTCCCAGGAGGCTCACAAGAGGGCCCCCTGACGACTAAAGCGGGCCCGACGACGGCCCGAGCGTCCCCCAGGTCCCTAAGGGCGTATCGACTTTTCGCCAATCGACTTGTGGGAGTCGAGCCAGATAGGCCCAGGTAAATGCAGATAAATCGAGATAAATCAGGGTAAATCCAGACAAATCGAGATACATCCGGGTAAATCCAGATAAATCCAGAGATCTCCAGCGAAAGTTGGAGCAATTCGCGGCCGCTCCAGCGCGAGTCGAAGGACGGCAGAAGTCGTTAAGCCTTTAACGACCAGGTCCAAACGGGGAAAACGCAAGATTCTTGAAAGCGGGCCGTCGGAAATCTGGAAAAGTACTACATTCGGACAGCGGACGACAGACGGTGAGCACGCACAGTTCTGAAGAGCGGGCGGTCGCAGCGGTGAAGACACATCGTTTCTGCACAGTCGTTCTTCTTGGCAGCTCCGAGCACCGATGGACTTTCGAAGCTGGGAAAGCGCTACATTCTGACAGCGGGCGGCCCTGACGATGAATACACGTGGCTTTGGACAGCGGGCGGTCCGAGCTGGGAGAACACAACATTTACATTGTCCAAACGGTTCAGGCGCGCCCTCGAGATTCCCGAGCATGGCAATGGAGTGCTAGGGACATCCTTAAACACATGATGAGTCTTCAACGTCGCATGTTTCAACGGATGTTTCTCTATAACACATCGTCGTCACATGTTTCTTGAACGGCCTCAAGACGGCTCAATAAGCCCCGAAGACAGCCCCAGAGTCGCCCAAGACGGCCCAAGAGGGCCTCAAGATTCCGCGCAAGGATGCGACAAAGGCGAGGGGAAGAGAGGACATAGGAGGAGGAAGAACGGACAAGCGAGCGATCTCGCAACATCACAAATTTCGTTGTTTCCGTCCCCGTGCCAAGCAGATCGAAGACGCCTCGAGATTTCCGAACATGGCGATAGCGTTAGGGATATCCTTAAACACATGATGAATCTCCAACGTGGCATGTTTTAACGGAAGTTTCTATATGACATCGTCGTGACATGGTTCTTGACGGGCTTTAAGTCGGCTTCCGAAGGCCCGATGACAGCCCGAGAGCCGCCCAAGACGGCCCAAGAGTGCCCCAAGACGCCGCTCAAGGATGCGACAAGGGCGAGGGGACGAGAGGACATACGAGGAGGAAGAACGGACAAGCGAGGGATCTCGCGCCATTGCACATTAAGTTGCGCTTCCCGTCCCCGTGCCGAGCAGATCGAAGACGCTGTCGGCGAATCACCGCTGCTCCCTGCCTGTTAGAGGCGCCCATGTGGCCGAACATATTGGCCAGAGCTCTGCCAACTTATCAGACCATGTGTTCTGCCAGCCATTGTGGAAACCCTTCGGGGAACACGCGGGGGAGAAAGAAGAAGCGGAGGAGAGGGAGGAAACAGATAGATGAGGATGAGCAGGAGGAGGAGGAGTAGGAGGACTCTGGGGGCCTTCCGGGAGGGTTGTCTGTTTACAAACAAACCAGAGAATTGTTCGCAATCCAAAGACGTAACATGTGCTTACCAGCGCAGTGCCGGATAGTGTTCTCAATGTTGTGATGTTGCAGCGTGTGCGTGCGTATGGAAGCACAGCGTGTGCATGCAAAGCCTCATCTAAATTTGATTGGTACATGCCCGCTTGAGTCCGCGCGTGCATGCGCACATAAACACATGAACACTGATGCACTGTACCCGATACAGGCACAACATCTGACATTCATAATGATATGATCGCGATCCTTTCCACTCTCCACGAAAGTTAGTCCTGCGCCTTTCCCCAACGATGGGTCTCGAGGTGTCGTTTGGCCAGAACGGGTGGGTAGTTGGGAGCGGAATATGGACGGGCTGGGTCGGAGCGGCGCGGGGGTAGTTGTCAGGGAGTGTTTGAGGAGCTCTCTTGATCAATTTCCCCGGCAGCTGCAGCAGCAGCTGCAGCAGCAGCAACAGAGCCCCGCAGCTGCAGCAGCAGCACCCCCTGCAGCAGCAACAAGAGCCACCCAGCAACCACAAGAAGAACCCACGAGAAAACGCAGAGGTACCCGTGCTCCCTCAGCGCGGGGGTAGTTTTGAGGGAGTGTTTGAGGAGCTCTCTTGATCAATTTCCCCGGCGCGCGAGGAAGGGAGGTCAACAACGACGCTTCCTGCATCGTTTCCGGCGATTCCGGCTGCTCCGCTGGAAGATTCCACAAACGGCGCTCCCGCTCGGGACATCCTCACGAAGTGGGCCCCAGGGCCGAGACCAGTCGAGCGCCTCTTGACACTGGCCCCGGCGAAGCAGGCGCGCGCCCCTCTTCTGACCCGAGCAGCCGCTGATGAGTCCGAGAGGGCTGTCGCAGAGCTCCGGCGTCGCGATGTCTTCGCGCAGCGTGGACCCCTGGGGATCTCGATCCCTGCCCCTGGACCGCTTCTTCGGCCCGTCCCAGGCTATCTTGGAGGGCCTGGGGGGTCTGGGGACGATGTTTTGGAGGGTTCTTCCACGGGGGAGGTCTGAAATGGCTTATCTTGGAGGGTCCAGACCCCCTCCCTTTTATTACGAGATCTGGAGTAGTTAGTTTTTGTCACGGCCCCAGGGCTCCCCGGAGAGGGCCCCCCCGAGGCCGCCAGCTGCCGAACGGCATCCCGCCGCATTTGCTTCACACGCCGGTAGAATGGAGGTGAGGGGGGGGGGGGGGGGGGGCCATGGGCTCTGGCTCGCCCCGAAGCGATGGCCTTGCACTTCAGGCCGCCTCGCGCTGGCATAGGCAGCTTCGGATGCAACCCCTGGGAAGCGACAAACGGCACAAGCTGGCACAATCTGGCCGAATCATCGGTTTCCCGTTGTCGAAACGGACCTAGTCAGGCATGATCCCGTGCAATTCCGCTGAACACCAACTAATCCCGCTAAGTGCAGCCTAATTTGGCCTAATTTGGCATAGCGGTTTCCAGACCAGATGTGCGCTTGGGGCGTTCGTTCAGGAGTGTGTCCATGAAGTTTCCAGCTCCAGAAGATTCCTCAGCAAATGGGACCCTTTCCATTGCCCTCACCGTGCTAGCCTTTGACCGTTCTGACGACGACCGCGCAGGATTGGCGGCGCACCGACGTTGCGAAAACATTGAACCATGGCGAAAAATCACCACTGGAGCCTTGGGACTCGACCTTTCTTTACACTTGTTCGAGCTGGATCTCTCGAAAATCACCACCGGAGCCTTGGGACCCGATCTTTCTTCACGTTTTTTCGAGCTGGATCATTCGAAAATCACCACCAGAGCCTTGGGACCCGACCTTTCTTTACAATGCTTCGGGCTGGATCTCTCGAAAATCACCACCGGAACCTTGGGACCCGATCTTTCTTAACTCAGGAGCGAAGGAAGAACGTACACGTACATGATTCCGTGCTGGCTTCGAGAGTTCGCATTGCGCGAATGTTCGTATCACGCGACCGGTCTCGCGTTTCAAGGGACCGCGTTCATGTACATAGCTGGGCGCGTACGTCCTTTGTGGGCTCCCTATAAATTGTTTCGGGCCGGATCGGTCTGTGATGGTCCCGCCTGGGCTGGAGGCACCCAGCTCCAAGACAGGCTGAGGCGCCAGGATCGCAGGCTTGGAGGCTGGGATTTTGCGTTGCATCTTCGGGGGGCCTCGCCTGTCTCGGGACGGACGAAAAAGGGGGATCGGGAAAGGGGGGGGTACGAAATTTGCTGCATGCAGCTGGTTTCGGCCTCGCCGAGGGGCCCGTTTCTCGATACATAGCTGCATCCGGCGCTGGGAGGCGCCGGGAAAATCAGCTACGCGAGCTGATTCTCAACCCCCCCTTTGCTGTCCCCCGCTTTCGCCCGACCCGACTGTCCCCCAAAATTGGTGTGTTTTCCTGTACCCCACCCGGGCTCGATGCGGAGTCGGTGCGGACTCGGTGCGGATGTGACGGTGATTCGACGCGGATTCGGCACGGATTCGACACGGGTCCGACGAGTCCGACATGGGTTCGACACGGATTCGGTGTGGATTTGGCTGCGACGGGACAGACAAGGTCCCCCGAGGATGCAACAGAAGGGATTGGGAGACATGATCCGGTCGTCCGTACTATCGCGTATAAGAATGTCGAGTGGGCTTGTGGGTGGGCTTCTTGCACCGTCGCGCCCCGCTTTGCCTTCCCAGCCCCGCCCTCCCAGCACGATAGCTGTCTTTCTCACAGGGGGCAGGTCGTCAGGAGTTGCTTCCTGATGCAGCGGGCCGCCTGCCTCGGCGCGGCAGTGGCCGTGGCCGGGCGCGGCGCGAGCGCCAGCGCCAGCGACTGCTGGGTGCGCGTCTGCGCCGCCGACGAGCTGCCCCTGCCCGGCGGCGTGCGCAGCTTCGAGGCGCCGCTAGGGGCCGCGCTGCACCTCCGGGGGGCCAACCTGCCTGCGCGCAGTATTGTATGATGAGCGCGAGGCGCGTGAGTCTGTTTTTGTGGTGTTACTGAAGAGCGTGCCGCCCGGGACGTGTGGCACAAAATCTTGCAGAGGAGGAGCAGGTACCCATACCTCTACCCTTCGCCCGTTTCCCCCTTTGTCGGCCTCCTGGCGGGCCCTCGTCGCCACCGCTGGATTCGCTTCGAAGTTCTGGTCGGAACGCACCCCAGGAGAGGTCCGGGGAGCAGCGGTAGCTTTACTTTTTGGTTTCCCCAGTGCCGCCCGGGACGTGCGGCATAATCTCGAGGACATGTTTTGTGTAGTTGTCGAAGTATGTGGATGGGCGCTTCGGCCCCAACCCGCGGCACCTGCAGGGTGCGCGGTGCGGGTCGCAGCCGCAGCCGCTGTCGCCTGCCCGCAGCACCCGCGCCTCCTCCGGTGCCCGACGCGGGCTCGATGCTGGCTCGGCCCGGATTTGGGCGCGGCTTCGACGCGGAGTCGGCGTGGATCCGACGCGGGACCCGGCGAGTCCGCTATGGGCTGGGCACGGGCTCGACGCAGCGAGGGGGCGCGACGGGACCGAGCAGGCCCCCCGCAGATGCAGCATTTATCGCAGGCCGGCGCGCCGCCGCAGCGGGTGGCGCTGGTGCGCAGCAAGGCCTCGAGGAGCAGAGAATTGTCGGGCATGCCTACCTTCTGGTCGGGCCTGTCCCTCTACAGGAGGAATATCCATAGTAACAAATAGTCTGGGGACTATTGTTTGACTATTGTTTGGCCATTTGGGGCATGTTTTGGCTACTTCTTATTTGTCGCCCAAAATCCGCCTGTAGGGGGACATGCCCGACCTTCGTCTACCCGAACCCCCTCGAGTCATGAAGGAAGCACAGCGGGAGGTGTTTCGGCATCTTCGGCCTCTGTGAGCTCTCACTGAGCCTCGAGACTATCAAAAACTCGCAGGAATGTGTCGAGGCCTCTGGGGGTCGACGTCATGCAAAAAATGATGACGTCGGGGGTCTGAGTGGTCACTGCAGGAGGGCTTTCTCTCTCCCAATCCCCGAGGTCCGCCCGATAAGGTAGGCCGCTCGGAAAGGGGGGGGGGGAACTCTGGGGTGCACCCTTGCAGGGGCTCTTCGGACGCCCCCCACATCGAGGATGGACGCCCCCCCCCTCTTGTACGTATTTTCCAGGGTTGGGCCGCAAATTTTGTTCGAAACTCCCCAAAATTGGGGATGGGGGTCGCCATGCCTTTCCGTTCAGTCAGGGCCTCGGTTGATTCAGGGGAGCCGGTCAGTGATGGGGCCCTGTATAGCCCAACAAAAAGCCAGAATCGCTGGACCAGGTCTGCCGCAGCCCGTGTTTCTCTGGTGGCGGCAGTGCTGGTCAGTGGAATGGGGCGGGGGAGGCGATCCCTCAGGTTCCTCTAAACCCAGCCCCGACAGTGTCCGAAATTGCATTTAACATATTACACCAGAAAAAGTCCGGGATGGCTTTCGCTGAGGAGATCAACCGGGAACTTAGGAGCCCGGGAACCCGGGTACCCAGGAACCCAGCCTGCTACCAAAGTTGCCGGGAAACTTTCGCCAATCTCTCAACTTCCGCTAGGATCCCTTCAGTGCAAGCACTGATTGGGGAATAAGCTCTGGGAGCTCCGCGCGGAAATGCCCCGAGCGGCGCTCGGACCCCCTGGTTCCGGCGCCTCCCAGCGCCGCCCCCTGGGCGCGCTCCGCGCGCCAGGGAGGGGGTGGGGTTCGGGCGCCGATCGAAGGACTCCGCGCGGAGCTTCGATGGTGTACGCCCACGCGCACTCCTGCCAGGTATGGGTGGGCACTGAGGGGCCTGTTTTGCACCACCACTACCGAAAAGTTGGAGGGGGGAAGGAGGAGGAGGAGGACGAGGAGGAGGAGGAGGAGGCGCAGGAGGAGGACCCCCTCCCCCTGCAACGTATATTAGTAATGGTCGTGGAAGACATGCCCATCAGGCACGGCAGGAAGTCTCCGTGCGGTGGGGTGCCCTGCTTGCTCCGTGCTGAGGCTCCCTGCGGCCTTGGCTCGGATTGGGCCTCGCTCTACCCTGGAGCTGCCGCGCCGGCGTCGCTCGGCATCGTTTCACCAGTCCCCAGTCCCCATCCTCATCCCCCTCGAGGCCCCCACCAAGTTACCCCCCCAGCTGGGGATAGGCCCATATCCCCATCTGAGGGGCTGAATCGGCCAGTGGGGCCCAGGCCACGCCGCTCGGTATGGGGATCGGTCAAACGGTGCTCAGTCGCCCCCCCCCCGCTCCTATATCTAACCCCTAAGGCTCTCCCCAGCTCCGCTCTCGGGGACCTGACGCGTCACCACCAGCCGAATCACCCCAACCCAACCCGAAGGCCTCAATCTGCCCTCCACTCCAAGTGGGGGGGAGGGGGCATGTGGAACCGGCGCCCCCCCCCCAACCCAAATTCTTGGGTCTTCGGATTGGGTTGGGGTGGTCTGGTAGGCAGTCAGCACAAGGCAAGGACGAGACCACCGACCTCGATCATCGCATGCGCAACGCAGAAGACCGATTTCGACTGCGCGGAACATCTCGCACAATCTGCCCGCGTGAGGTCGCGTGAAAGCGTCCTCTTCGCCATGCGACGTGCCACGCTGGCGGCCCGCGTAAGCCGTGGCGTAAGCTTACAAAGTCGTCTCGCCCAAGACCTGCTTCTTCTCGTCGCCCCTCTGCACCGTCACCACCACAAAAGGGACTTATCCCTTGATTTGTCGTTGAAGACTGGCGAGCTCTTGCCGTTGCGAAAAAATGCAACATCGTTGAAAATCATGACCAGAGCCCAGGACCACATCTTTGCGCGCCACTTTTCGAGCCAGATCGATCTGTGATGGCCCTCGGGCCCGAAACCAGGCGGGAACGCCTTGCTCGAAAAATTGAGACGCCAGGATCTCAGGGCACCACCTTCGCCCTCCCTTTGACGCGGACCACAGTAGCAGGGGCGCGGGGGGGGGACAGGGGACGAGGAGGAGGAGGAGGAGGAGGAGGAGGGAGGAGGAGGAGGGGGAGGGGGTAGGAGGAGGAGGAGGAGGAGGAGTGAGGAGGGAGGAGGAGGAGGCGTGGAGGAGGAGGAGGAGGAGGAGGAGGAGGAGGAGGAGGAGGAGGGGGAGGGGGGGGGCGAGGGGGTAGGGGAAGCGGGAGGCGAATGAGGAGGAGGAGGAGGGGGAGGGGGAGGGGGAGCGGGAGGCGAATGAGGAGGAGGAGGAGGAGGAGGAGGAGGAGGGGGAGGCGAATGAGGAGGTGTAGGAGGAGGAGGAGGCAGAAGAGAAATCACGACGAAGATGGTGATGATGAGTATGATGAGTGGGAGCGGCGAGGGGGTGGTAGAGTTAGAGAGGAGACTTCTGCCGTGCTTGAAGTCGGGCGTGCCCCTCTACAGGAGGAAGATTCCAAAATACTCCAAATATAGTCCAGGGGCTATGTTTTGAGAATGTTTCGGCTAGTTTGGGATATGTCTGGAATATGTTTGATGTTTCGCCCAAAATCCGCCTGTAGGGGGACATGCCCGACCTGAGCCGTGCTCTGTCAGCCGCCCCCTGGATGGAGATCTACGTCGTTCTCTTCGGGTATCGAGGGGCGTATCCCAACTGGGGTGGTAATTTGGTGGGGGTCTCGAAGGGGATGGGGATGGGGACGGGGATCGGTTAAAGGCTGCCGAACTCCCCCCGTGCTCTGCAAGGCCGGCGAGCTCTACGCCGCGCAGGACGCCCTGCCGCCGCTGGGGCAGCCGCTCTCCGGGCCGCACACGGTCGTGGACGGGCGCGTGTTGCGCGCCTCCTGCCAGAGTTAGGTCGGGCACGTCCCTCTACAGGAGGGATAATTATTCAAACATAGCTGCACTCACAAGAAAAGGAAGTGGAGACGATTGCTTACTATAGTTAAGTAGTTTTTCAGATTTTCGAAATTATGTGCTGCAGGCAGTGGGCAGTTGGGGCACCTTCTGTTTGAAGGATCATGTCCGAATGATGTTGGGGGTCTGGTCTGCTTCATTTCTCCTCCGAACCCTGCCTGCATGGGGGCCATGCCCGACCCAACGCCGGAGCCTCGGCACGCACTTCAGCCTGTGCACCGGCGAGGTGCTGGGGCCGTGGTGCCCAGGCTTCGAGGGAGCGCGATCGCCTGCAGACACACAGCCGCTGGCCAGACGCACGACGGCCACTCGGGGCCACGTGCGAGCCCTACCCCCTAACCCCCCACGATCTCTGAGGGGGAGGAGGAGGAGGAGGAGGAGGAGGAGGAGGAGGAGGAGG
>CAUYUJ010016104.1:114913-122413 GCA_963575745.1 Prorocentrum cordatum
AGGGATCGTGGACGTGCGACAGAGATCAGTGCACGGCCACGGGCACGGTCGTGAGATTTTTACAGGGGCTCGTGGCTGTCGGGACCGACAAACGTAGCAGCCACGGAGGTGAGGGTTACGATGTTCCAACTTACTCTAGCCTTGATCACCAGAAAGAATTTCGAGCACCAGAAACAAGTACCCCAAGACTCGAGGGTGTTCACTTGCCGGGCCCTTGGAGACGCTCGTTTGACACTCTTTCCACACTCTTTCGATTTTTTCCGCGTGCTCGAAATGGTTTCTGGGGTGAGGTCCTTAAGTACGAAGGGATCGGGGATCGACAGACCCTCCTTTAGTAAAACGTGGTTTAGTGAAAACGACCTGAGGCCCAAACCTGGCGGGCGCAAGCCTGGAAAATAACGGCCACTGCGCCCTCTCGAGAACCGAAAACGGACAATTTACTAATCGACGTGTCACTGTTGGGGGTTCTGTCCGCCCCCGAAGGGAGCAACACAAGGCGAGGGGCACGGTTCCCGAACATGTTCTGAAGCAGGGGTTCGGGGGCGAAGCGCGCACCAGTTGCCGGACCAGACGCCATTGGGCCCCCTTGCCCCCCCTCTTGTGTGATTCGGCTCCTTTCAGCCGTCATGTTCGAGCATTCGGGGTTGGACGGACCTCCAACCCCGACACGTCGAGTAAGGAATTGGCCGTGTTCGGTTCGCGAGAGGGCGTCGCGGCCGTCGTTTTTGCGGGTCCAGGTCCGTCGATTTCGGTCCCAGGCCGTTTTCATTGAGGGGAGGTCTACTAGAGGGAGGTTTGTCCACCGCCGAAGCATGTGCCAGAGCCCTCGGGCGAGACGCCGTGAGGCACCTCGCGGCGGGCCCTGCTTTTTTTTGTTGGTTGGCACTGCTCCGCCTCCTTCGGGGGTGGACAGACCTCCTACCCTGACACGTCGATTAGTGAATTGTCCGTTTTCGGTTCTCGAGAGGGCGCCGCGGCCGTTATTTTCCAGGCTTGCGCCCGCCAGGTTTAGGCCCGAGGTCGTTTTCACAAAACCACGTTTTACTAAAGGGAGGTCTGTCCATCCCCGACTCATGGGGCCCTCGCCCCAGAGGACCGCAAGAGCAAAAACAAAAAAACTACTTCCTGGGAGGAGGAGCCGCCCCTGGGGACGGAGTCTGACCTCTGGGGTTAAGGTCGGGCGCGTCCCGCTGCACGAGGAGTCCCGCCCCGGGACCGCAAGAGGAAAAAACAAAGTTTCTTGGGAGGAAGAGCCGCCCCAGGGGAAGAGTCTGACCTGTGGGGGTCGGCGTTTTTGTTGCGCACATCGCGACGTCGCAGATGTTGGGGGGTATACTCAGGTGGGAAAAAGACAAAAAGACACACAGACACAGTGAATCGTCGAGCCCCCTGAACATCTCGGAAAATCTGGGAAGTGGGGGGGGATGACGAAAATCAAAGAAATACAGGAAAATATTCGGCATCCTGGGATTTGTGTGCATTGCTTTCTGTGTCCCTGGGCCCCTTCGCACGACGCCCACACCGGACCGTTCCTGGCTGGGCCTGGCCGGGGCAGGGCCGAAGCATCAGCGGTGCCTCGGCCATCTCGTGGGCCGTTCTGTGCTTCTCGTTTCGTTATGTTCCCATTTGTTCCGTTTGCAAGAGCTTCGGTTTCGGCACCGCCTGTATCCGAGGCTATGCCTCCTCTCGGCCTCGCTCTGAGGCTCCGCCGCTTCCTCCCTCCTCTTCTCTGCCTAATTCAAGCTTCGCGCGGCCCGCTTGGCTTCGACCGGAAGAGGTGCGCTCTCGACCCGCGGATCAAAAAGTGTTTCTCGTTCTGCTCTGCATTCGGGGCGAAGCGAAGGCACATCGAGGAAGAACACGAGGAGCACCGTTTAGGTTCGGCCCCGGGTCGGGGCGCGTGCCTTCTATAGCCCCAGCCAGGGGGGCGCATATATACTGATCCTGGGCCCACGATGGGCCTGGCCAGGATCGGTGCCCGGACATCTGGCGTGCCGATGTTCTCCGCTGGCATGGGTCGGGTGTTGCTAGAATGCTAGAGAGGTGCCCCTGGCCCAAGGTGCCCCCAGCTTTTCGCTCAGTTTCGGAGCCCCTGGGGCCCTCTGGGCCTCGTGAGGGATGCTCTGGAGGCCGTGGGGGCCTCCTTGGGAATCCTGGGGGCACCGGGGCACTTCTAGCAACACCCGAACGGGGCCCCAACCTCTCGACCATTTCCTTGGGACTGGCTTTTCATCACGAGCCGTTCTGTAGACGGTCCTGGGGCCCAGCGAGGGCCCCGAGAGGCCAGAACTTGTGAAATTTGTGTTGCCTCGATTTTCTCGAGGCGCTGGATGTTTGGGTGTAGGTTCGCAGGAAGCGTTTGACCGCTCAGAGAGAAGGGAAAACCTTGGGATGCACCCCAATAAAGGGGCTATTCGCGATCGCATATCCCAGGGATGGGCCCCAAATATATCTGGTCTTGAAAAGCCACTCGAAGCCTGGGACATGGGGTCGACATATCCCCCCCGTGATAGGAGAGTGTGACTTGGCGTCCTGGGCCTCCAACGCCCGTTATGGCTGCGAATTTTGAACATTGCGCTCTGGGTGAGGAGGAGGGGGAGGAGGAGGAGGAGGAGGAGGAGGAGAAGGAGGAGGAGGAGGAGGAGGAGAAGGGGGGAGAAGGAGGGGAGGAGGAGGAGGAGGGACGAGGACGAGGACGAGGATGGGACGAGGACGACGAGGAGGAGGAGGAGGAGGAGGAGGAGGAGGAGGAGGAGGAGGAGGAGGAGGAGGGGGTGAGAGAAGGAGGAGGAGGAGAAGGAGGAGGAGGGAGGAGAAGGAGGAGGAGGAGGAGAAGGAGGAGGAGGAGGAAGAGGAGGAGAAGAAGAGGAAGAAGAGGAGGAGGAGGAGGAGCAGGAGGAGGAGGAGGAAGAAGAAGAAGAGGAATGAGGAGAAAGAAGAAGAAGAAGAAAATGGAGAGAGGAGGAGGGAGGAGGAGGAGGAGGAGAAAGGAGGGGAGGAGGAGGAGAAGAGAGAGAAGGGGGAGGGAGGAGGAAGGAGTAGGAGGAGGAGGAGGAGGAGGAAGAGGAGGAGGAGGAGGAGGACGAGGACGAGGACGAGGACGAGGAGGACGAGGGGGAGGAATCTTGGCAACTTGGCGCCCTGCCGAGGCACGGGGGCGCCCAGGCGGGGGCCTGCTCCCGGCGCCGCTGCGGCGCCTCCTGCTCGCCCGGGCTCCAGCGAGCCTCCCCGCTGGCATGGACGTCGAGTTGCGGTGCAGCGAGGTGGTGGCGACCGGGCAGGGGACCCTCTGGGGGGCCACGCCAAACTCAGACCCCCTCCTCCTCCTCCTCCTCCTCCTCCCTCCTCCTCCTCCTCCTCCCTCCTCCTCCTCCTCAATCTTCCTCCTCAGCCTCCCTCCTCCTCCTCCTCCGCCTCCTCCTCATCCTCCTCCTCCTTCCTCCTCCTCCTCACTCCTCCTCCCTCTCCTTCCTCCTCCTCTCCTCCTCCTCTTCCTCCCCCTCCTGCCTCCTGCCCCCCCCCTCCCCCTTCTCCTCCTCCTCCTCCTCCTCCTCCTCCTCCTCCTCCTCCTCCCTCCTCATCCTCATCCTCCTCCTCCTCCCTCCTCCTCCTCCTCCTCTTCGTCCTCCTCACTCCTATTCCTCCTCCTCCTCCTCCCCTCTGCCCTCCTCTCCTCTCCCTTTCTCCCCTTCTCTCATCCTCCTCCTCCTCCTCCTCCTCCTCCTCCTCCTCCTCCTCCTCCTCCTCCTCCTCCTCCTCCTGCTTATCCTCCGTTTTCTTTGTGACAAAACATCGCGGCAAGAGGGTCTGAGCTATTTTCGGCCTCTGGGGGTTCTTCACCTGGCCTCGGGGCCGTCAAGAAGCGATGCAGGAGCAAACGCCGGTCCTGGGGAAAGGGTCCCGGCGGTGGCGGCGGCGGCCAGGCAGCGGACCCCTTGGGGCAACGCCAGGCCCAGACCCCCTCGCTCGAAGGAGAAAAAATTGCATTAACCGAAATTTGCGGCGCTCCGCGCGGATTGCTTGGATCCGCGCTTGCCTCCCCCCCGGCTGCGACCCGGCGCCGCCCCTGGCGCGCTCCGCGCGCCAGGGAGGAGGGTCCAGCGGTATGCCGCTTCCTCATGTTACGATTAGTATTATCATTATTCTTAGTATTATTAGTGTGTGTTATTACTACTATTACTATTAGTGCGATTTTTCTTAGTAGTATTAGTCGTTCTTGTAGTATTCGTAACGTTCGTATTATGATAGTTGTTTTTATAATTGTTCGACTTTTTCGTAATATAACGCGTACTGATAGTACGACTGATATTCGTATTAGTAGTACTACTATTGTAAGTAGTTTTAGTGGTATTATTCGTATTATTACATTCGCGTTGTGGAAGCATCGTGACGGAAAGTTTTTCGCTACTATCGGGCTCAGGGGGTCCTTCACCTGGCCTCGGGACCGTCCAAAGACGATTCGGGATGAGGAGCCGGCCCCGGGGGAGGGGTCCAGACCTCGGGGGGCCGACCTTGCGGAAGAGTCACGACGACGCTGGGGGGTCTGGGCCAGGGGAGGAGGCTCGAGGGGCGACCCTCTCGCTCCTCCTCCTCCTCCTCCTCCTCCTCCTCCTCCTCCTCCTCCTTGGGGGGGGCGGGGGGGCACGAGCGACGAGCCTGTCCGCATCCGTGCCCCCGCGGCCGCGAGCAGTCCGGGGCGCGATCCGCCCGCGGAGGCGCGGCATATCGCCGTGGGAGCGCTCCGCCCGCGGGAGCAGCCGCGAGCAAGACTGCCCCCGCGGGGTCGCAGCCGTGGGGGGCCCGCCCCGCGAGGCCGCGGGGGCGCGGGCATGTGCCGCCCCCTGTGAGGCTCTCGTCGGTTTCGTGCTCGTTGGCTTTGAGGCTCGAGGCCGTCGGGCGTTGCTCGTTGGCTCTCGCCGGTTTCGTGCTCGTTGGTTTGGAGGCTCGAGGCCGTCGGGCGTTTTTTGGTGGGCTCTCGCCGGTTTCGTGCTCGTGGGTTTGGAGGCTCGAGGTGGTCCGGAGGCCTTCCAGCGGCTGCGCCTCGCCCGGGGGTTCTCGGCGGTGCCCGGGTCGTCCAGGGCAGCCGCGGGAGAGCCTGGGGCATGGCCCGGAGGCCAAGGGGCAGCGTCAGTGTCGGGGGCGGACAGAACCCCCAACAGTGACACGTCGATTAGTGAATTGTCCGTTTTCGGTCCTCGAGATGGCGCCGTGACCGTTATTTTCCAGGCTTGCGCCCGCCAGGTTTGGGCCTCAGATCGTTTTCACTAAACCACGTTTTACTAAAGGGGGGTCTGTCCATCCCCAAGCGTCCGTGTTCACAAAACGTACGTGTTCAGTCTACGTGTGGAGCTCCGCATCAACACGCTACGTGTTGCGTGTTGCGTATCGGGGCAGCCCTAATCGACACCCGATCGCCCATTCACCGCCGATGCTGGGCCCGATGGCCCACCTCGCCCGCGTCCGCTCTCAAGGGCCTGGCGCCGATCTGTCGGCGACGTATCGCATCGTATCGCCGATTCCAGCTCAAGGTCCTCCCCCCCTTGTCGAGCCAATATGTGTCCCCTCTAGGGGGGCTATCTCCGATTAGGGATCGCCGATTCCAGCTCAATGCCCCCCGCCTCCGATCGGGGAAACGTAAGACTCGAGTGCGCCGGAACTCGGGTTTGCCAGCGCTTTTTGGCGAGCGTGTCCTGGATTTTGACGGTCCATTTTTCGTGGGATATTTGCAGCGGGAGCCCGCGTCACATTTCGGACTGGGTCGCGTCATTTTCCTGATGGAGGAGGAGGAGGAGGAGGAGGAGGAGGAGGAGGAGGAGGAGGAGGAGGGGGAGGAGGAGGAGGAGGAGGAGGAGGGGGAGGAGGAGGAGGAGGAGGAGGAGGAGGACTTAGCAAAGCACGTCGGACCAAAGTGTAGACCCCCCTTCCCCAAATTCAAGGTTGGCGGGTTCTTGGGCGGTAGGCCATAGGCCAGGGCATATGGACACACTTCAACTTTGGGTTCGGGGGGCAGGGGTGCGCAGCGAGAGCATTCCGCAGTTGGGGCTGTTCTCTCGTGTTGCATCACCTCACGGCCATGGGCGTGGGCACTTTTTTCAGGCGATCGCAAACATGGATCAAGGGGGCATGGATCAGCGACGGGTCCCGCTCCAATGGGGAATCGCGGATTTTCGGGGGAGAGCACCTCCCCCGATCCATGGATTTGGCGACTGCGCGCCAGATCCATGGATCGCCAATCCATGTCTGCGCGCCCCAGACTTTTGCCCGGGCACCGTCGCGCCCCGCCAGGACCCCCTGCGCCGAGGTCCAGATCCTCGCGCTGGCCTGGCCCCACGGCCGGCGCCGGCGGCGCCGCTGGTGGCGCCGGCCGCCCGTGCAGGTCGGCAAGGCGCCGGCGGGCGAAGAGCGGCGCGCGGCGGGTGTGCTTCGCCAGCGGGGGGCGCCCGGCCCCCAAGGGCGGCCGGAAGGGTTGTGCCCCTCTCGTGTTATGATTCGGGGGTGGACAGAACCCCCAACAGTGACACGTCGATTAGTGAATTGTCCGTTTTCGGTTCTCGAGAGGGCGCCGTGGCCGTTATTTTCCAGGCCTGCGCCCGCCAGGTTTGGGCCTCAGGTCGTTTTCACTAAACCACGTTTTACTAAAGGGGGTTCTGTCCATCCCCGAATGATGCTCCAACCTGCTTCGGCCTTGAGTGCCAGGAAGAGTGTCGAGCGCCAGAAGGAGTACCGAGACTCAAGGGTCTTCACGCGTCGGGCTCAGGGCGGCTGGGAGGGCTGCGCCCCTCTCGTGTTATGATGCTCCAACCTACTTCGGGCTTGATTACCAGGAAGAATTCAGGAGGGAAAGAAACACACAGACACAATTAATCGTCGATTCCCCAGAAAATATGGTAAAATATGGGAAGTGGGGGGGAAGACTGAAACCCCAAAAATATGGGAAAATATGGGGAGTCTGGTTATTTGTGTCTATTTATTTGTGTGTCCCAGTTCCCCTTCAAGAATGTCGAGCGCCAGAAAGAGCACCGAAACTCAAGGGTCTTCACGCGCGAAACTCAGGGGTCTTCCCGCGCCGGGCCCTGGGGGACTCTCGCCCGACATTGTTTTGGCACTGTCTCGACACTCTTTTGACACTTTTCCGGCTGCTCGAGATGATGTCTGGGATGTGGCCTTGAAGTAGGATGGGAACAATTCTCGTGTTGGATTCAGGTCTGGCGCGGCCCTATTTACTGGAGGAGAACTCAAGAACCTACTAGACTATGCAAGAAGAGTCAAAAATACTCGATACTCGGGGGAGGATCCCTCGACTCTGTTGTGGAGAAAGCTGGGTATGTCTGCCTATCTCCAGTCTCTCTTCCAGGATCCGCCTGTAGAAGGACATGCCCGACCTAATGTTAGATCTGGGACTGCACAGGGGGGGAGGCAACGCTCTCGGGGGGGGGGGAGGCAACGCTCCCGGGGGGGGGGGGGGAGGCAACGCTCTCTCGAGGGGGGGGCCCAGTCCTC
>CAUYUJ010016104.1:124913-192413 GCA_963575745.1 Prorocentrum cordatum
GCCCGGCGCCCGGAGGCGCCAGGAACACCAGCCACGCGCGCCGAGGCTCCACCCTGCCCTCTGCTGCCCTGCCCTCTGGCTGCCCCCCCCCCCCTCTCCCCGAGAAGAGCTCCTCGCACGCCGTCCCTCCCTCGAGATCCCAGGAGGGGAAAAAACACACAGACACAATGAATCGGCGATTCCCAGAAAACATGGAAAAATATGGGAAGTGGGGGGAAGACAAAACCCAGAACATAGGAAAATATGGGAGCTATTTTTATTTGTGTGTACTTATTTGTGTGTCCCAGTTCCCCTTCAAGGTCCCGCGCTGCAGAAAAAGAGCTGCCACGACGCAGGCCCCGGGACCCCGTCGTTCGGCGTCCTCGTTTTCGGGCCGGCTCGATCTGGGAGGGCCCCGGGGCCCGAAGCGGAGCGCAAACGGCCGTGCAGCAGAAAAGCTGCAGCGCCAGGATCGCAGGCTTCGTCTGCTCCGAAGGCGTTCGTCCGCCTCCCGGCCCCCGGGCAGCAGCACCCGCAGATGGCCGCGCTGGTGCGCCAGGCGCTGGGGCGCGAGGACCTGGCGGACGCCGACGTGCGCGTGGCCATCTGGGTCGCCCAGTTCGTCGCGCCCGAGGCTCGAGGAGGAACACAATTATTTGGTTAAATGTTTAAGTGTTGATTATTTAAAAGTTTAGACTCTTAATTAAATGTTTAAAATGCTAAAGTCTTAACTGTTTTACTGCTGAGCTGCTTGGCTGAATGATCAAACATATAAATGCTGCTTCATCTAATGCTATGTGAAATGTTTAACTGTTTGAACTCGAGGAAAAGAACTCCCACTTGTTTGAATGTTGCTTGGTTCATGTCCTTAGGCACGTGCGGATCATGTGACCGCTGAGTTGAATAATGCGAGCAAGAGGGTTCATGCCAGCCCCGTGCCGAATCTCCACAGCGTGCCGAGGGTACTGAGTGGTTCACCAAAGGCGCCGTCGCCAAAGCATCGATCACCAATTCCAGCATTGCGCATCCAGGGCATGTTTGTCGGCGGCCCCGTCGCGAAATTTTCGCTTGCGGCAATGAAGAAGCTGTCAGTAAACATGCAGCCGAGGCGGGGAGGGAAGGACCACTTAGGATTTGGGCGCAGGACGGGCTCTAGTTCTTCGTAGCCGAGGCTCGCCGTGGCCTGAAGGGCCCTCTCGTTCTTCACCCAGCGATCCCAAATGGCAGCACGGTGACAGCAGACCGTCGGAGGTCCGCGCGGATGTCCTGGATCGGTGCTGGGCCTGAGCCTGGTTCGGCGCTTACCGGTGCCGCCTATTGCTTGCTCCGCGCACCATGGAGGGGGGGCCCGGGGCCGATTTAAGAAATTCTCGCGGAGCTCCCAAAGGCCCAAGGTTGCGACCCAAATCTCGATTGCAGCCCTATACCCAAGTTTGCTGTGGGATTTTGAGACAGTTCGATACGCGATGGCCCTGGGGCCCGAACCTCGGCGAACACGCCTGGTGTAAAGACCAGCAAGCGTAGTGCTGCGCTGCTGGTACGTAGATTAGGGCAGGGTGTGCGAGAGTGCCATTCTTATAGTTCGGGGGTGGACAGACCCCCCAACAGTGACACGTCGATTAGTGAATTGTCCGTTTTCGGTTCTCGAGAGGGCGCCGCGGCCCTTATTTTCCAGGCTTGCGCCCGCCAGGTTTGGGCCTCAGGTCGTTTTCACTAAACAACGTTTTACCAAAGGGAGGTCTGCCCATCCCCGAATGGTGTGCTTCTTCGTCTGGAGGCGCGGGGACTCGGCCTCGACGCGAGGCTCCTGGCCAAGATCATGGACGTGGCGCACGCGCGGGGCTACACCCACCTCCTCTTCGTGGTGGACGACCGCAGCCCGGGGCTCCACGACATGCTGTTCGCCCACTACGCGTCGCAGGGCTGCGCCGCCGTCGCCGAGGACGGCTCGATTGCCACGCGAATGAGGAGGTATAGTTCGGTAGCAAGCCATGTGAGCCTCGCATGTCCTCCAAGTGCGTTTTCAGATTGCACTAGCGCGGGCGCTTGTGTCTGGTGATCGATGAGAAAGCGCCGATACAGCGTCGATTTGCGTCGATTTGGAGATGGCCAGTGTCGATGAGTGAGCGCCGATTCGCAGGAGCCAACATGATGGTATGGTAGGCTCCCATGATGAGTTGCCGCAGAAGGTGGACAATATTCCCTGATAGGCCCTGAAGAAGGCTCCAACGGAGCTGCGCGACACTCACCCTCTGTTGTGGCGTTGCCCTGGTCTGCTCGATTGTGACCGAGGCCTAGAGATGTTCCCCCGATGCCACCCAGATGTCCCCATCAGGATACAAGAGGGCCTCAGATGTCCTCTTCGTTTTCCCACCTCATGTGGTCCAGGATTTTAGTACTGGCCGCTTGGGGCCGCCAGGGGGTTCAACGCAACACCGCTTGCCGCCTTCATTTGCCCGGGCACTATCCTGTTCCTCCGCTCCTCCTCCCTTCTTGATCCTGTTCGTGCAAGGAAGCGATTCGAATGCACCCTTTCCGTGGCTTTCGGGTCGATTTGGCAACGCGAGCGAATTTGCAGGCCATTCCGGGCATGAAGGACAATCAAGAAAGAGGGCCTCGATGGATCCCTTCGACGGCGGTGAACATTGTGCACGTGTGTTCTATCAGGTGTCGGTACTTCTGGGCCCCGGGTGTCTCTGAGAGTGTTTGGGCGGATCGTCGAACAGGCAAAAAGAGGCACGACAGCGCACCAAGAGAGACCCAACAGCGCCCCGTGAGCTTCCGGCTACGGGGGGGTCAGGAGGTTTGGGTGCAATTCCACACGCCACCGCGGTGCCGATGACGCCTCGATGCGGCTCAAGCGAGCCCGAGCTGCAAGCAATATGGCCCAACAGGGGCGCAGTAGGCAACAAGATGCCCCCACATGGCTGCCAAATAATTCACCCATGTTCTCACGATGTACACTTCGGAGGCCAATGTGTGCTCACACGATGTTGTGACGTCGTCTTGGCCTGCGTGAGAGCGCCAGAACCTGCGTGCGCGCGAAGCTCGCGCGATTCCAGCTGATGCTTATCTTGGTTTTCGCTGCTCGGCGAGGATAACCCCCTCCGGCGTGAGGAAAGCCCTCTGGCGGGCGTTCGGAAGCACCCAGGCACCCTCGGAGCGCTCTCGGCGAGGCGCAGCCGCTGGAGGGCATCCCGAGGCTAGACGACCGTCGAAAAACCGACAAGCACGTCCGAAAACCTCGAACCCTGATACGGTCGGACCGAGGTACGAGATCGAGGTTGGTTCGTGCAGGGTACCCTACTGTTCGTCGTGGCTGTTGGATGTTATTCTGCATCCCCAGAAGGTGCTCCTGAATGTTCTATGTGTGTTTTGGCCGACGGAGGGTTCCATGTCCTGCAAGGATGTTCTTCTGTCCTCGGTCCGGCTGCAACGTTGCCCCTGGGGTCCGCCGAGAGCCGGCGAAGACGTCCGAAAGCCTAGATGTTCGCCACAGTCAAGCCGCACAGCAAGGATGGGCAACCTTCCACGGTTTCCCCCTGCATCCTTCCCCCTCGGCTCATCGTTGACCATTTCCATTGGCCGCGCCCCGAGCGCAGAGTGTCGACATGCCTCTCCAGGGCCCTTGCATCCTCATCGCGCGTCCTTCTCTTTGCGCGTTGACTGTAACGCTGCCCCTGGGGTCCGCCGTGGGCAGCCCCCTCGGCCTTCGCAAGACCATGCTCCGCTCCGGCCCGCGGAGACGCCGCGCGAAGGGCATCCCGAGGCTGGAAGACCAGAACCGACGAGCACGCCCGCAAACCTCGAGCCTTGATGACGTTGCCCCGCGGGCCCGCCGAGGCCAATCCTCTCGGCGAGGGAGGAGGGCGGAGGAGGAGGGAGGAGGGCGGAGGAGGAGGGAGGAGGAGGGAGGAGGAGGGAGGAGGGAGGAGGAGGGAGGAGGAGGGAGGAGGCTCCGCCGAGGACAACCCCCTCGGCCTGCGGAAGGCCATGATCCGGCCCGTGGAGACGCCGCGCGAGGGCGGCGGCGGCGACCTCGGGCGTGCCGCCCCGGCGCTGCCGCCAGCCGGCCGGGGCGCGGCTCCGGAGGCAGGCCGGGGGCGGCCGCGGCTTCGAGGGGCGACGGTCGGATGAGAGCAACAAGAAGCAGAGGGAGAAGGAGACGAATGCAACCAATCATTAGTCATCATAACACGAATGAGGATGATGTTATACTTAGTCCTCACAACCACCATAGGTAGAACCGTCCTCAGCATAATACGACGGATCGTAATCATGCTGGTCAGCGTTGGCCCCAGCACGGTGGAGGTGAGAGGTGAGACTTGCGCGGTGTGAGATGCGTGTGTTGAGCTAGGCCGTGTGGGCTATGTGGCGTGAGCTATGGAGGTGGAAGTTGTGCAGTGCAGCTGCGTGGTTCAAGCCATGTCGTGTATCCTGCGTGGTGTGAGCTGGAGGTGAGAGCTATGCGGTGTAAGCTATGTGGTGCAATTAATATTTGACCGTCTTGAAGCTGTCCTCTCCACTGCTCGTGCAAACATCCCACCCTCCCACCCGCAACTTGGTCGCAAGACCTCTTAAGACAAGACCGTGACGGTACGTACCACATGACACTTGGCCACGACACCGACGACGACAGCGACAACGACGACGACGGCGCCGCCGACACCAACTACGACGACACCGACGACGTCTCCAACGACTTCGACGACGACAACGACGACACCGACGACGACGACGACGACGACGGCGACTACGACGACACCGACGACGAAGACGACGACGACGTCGCCAACGAAGACGACAACGAGGAGGAAGGACGACGACGGCGGCAACGACGACAACGACGACAACGACGAGGGAGGAGGGAGGACGGCGACGACGCGAACGACGAAGAAGGAGGAAGGACGGCGGCGCCGACGACGACAACGACGAGGGAGGAGGGAAGACGACACGACAACGGCGACGACGACGACGGCGACGAATAGGAGGGACGACGACGAGACGCCGACGACGGACGACGACGACGACGAGGGAGGAGGAGGAAGGACGACCACGGCAACAACGACGACGGAAACGACCACGACGCCAAAGAGGACGACGACGACGAACACGAGGAAAGACAGAGGACGACGTAGGCGACGACGACGACTACGACGACGACGCGGGAGGAGGGAGGACGGCGACGACGACGACGACGACGACGACGCAAGAGCGCGCGCGCACGCTGTTATTGAAAAGCCGTGTTGCGAATCCTTGTGTCTTTGTAGTTTATTCTGGGCACACGATTTTGAAATCCTTCCGGACAATGGGTTTTTCCCCACATCCAAAGTGGGGTTCTTGTTTTCTCTGCACACGCCGCGCAGGATCTCACACACACACCCGTTCCTCTCTCTCTCTCTCTCTCCCTCTTCCTCACTCACCATCATCGCCATCATCACCATCAACCACCATCATCGTCATCACACGCACACACTCATCAGCATTACCATCATCACCACCATCAACCACCATCACCGTCATCACTAGTCATCATCATCATCCCCATCATCATCGTCACCATCATCACCACTCGATCACCCACTCACCCACTCAATTACTCACTCATCCTCAGTAGGCTTCGGAGGCAGTGGTCCTCCGACGGTAGGACCGCCGCCACTCTCAACATCATCGCCACCATCTCCATCATAATTTCTCGATCATCCACTCAGTGGCCATCATCTTCATCATCATCATCATCATCATCACTCATTCATCACACACTCATCATCATCATTCGCTCACTCATCATTTCGTCATCAGGCGGGAGCCTCTGAGTGAATTGCGAGGGAGTCTCAGGCGGGAACCCCTTCCCTATGGGGCCCGCAGATCACGTTACTAATCCGAGCGGGTCATCGGAACCTTGTAACTGTCGTCACTTTTGGGCTCTTGAGGCTTGAATATGGACGAAGTATCAGGCGGGAGCCTCGTCTCTGAGTGAATTGCAAGGAAGTCTCAGGCTGGAGCCCCCTCCTTATGGGGCCCGCCGATCATGTTATTAATCCGCGCGGGTCATCGTAACCCTGTAATTGTCGTCATGCTTAAGCTCTTGAGGCTTGAATATGAAGGACGTCTCGAGCGGGAGCTTCGTCGGTGAGTGAATTGCGAGGAAGTCTCAGACGGGAGCCCCCTCCCTATGGGGCCCGCAGATCATGTTATTAATCCGAGCGGGTCATCGGAACCTTGTAACCGAGGTCACTTCTGGGCATCTGAGGCTTGAATACGGACGAAGTATCAGGCGGGAGCCTCGTCTGTGAGTGAATTGCGAGGAAGTCTCAGACGGGAGCCTCCTCCCTATGGGGCCCGCACATCACATTATTAATCAGAGCGGTTCATCGGAACCTTGTAACTGTCGTCACTTTTGGGCTCTTGAGGCCTGAATATGGAGGAAGTATCAGGCGGGAGCTTCGTCTGTGAGTGAATTGCGAGGAAGTCTCAGGCTTGAGCGCCCTCCTTATGGGGCCCGCCGATCATGTTATTAATCCGAGCGGGTCATCAGAACCTTGTAACTGTCGTCATTTTTGGGCTCTTGAGGCTTGAATATGAAGGAGATATCGAGCGGGAGCCTCGTCTGTGAGCGAACTGCGAGGAAGTCTCAGGCGGGAGCCCCCTCCTTATGGGGCCCGCAGATCATGTTATTAATCCGAGCGGGTCATCGGAACCTTGTAACCGTCGTCACGCTTGGGCCTCTGAGGCTTGCTGACGGGCTCCTGACGGACGTGAACGAGCGCCTGGACGACGGAAAAGGGTTGTACAAATACGCGGAGACGCCGACGGTGGAGATCCAGCACGCCATCAGGGTCTTCTCTCAGATCCCCTGCGTCTTCGAGCTGAATGGCACAAAGCGCTTCGAGCCGGGGGACCCTCTGATCGCGTTCTTGGGCTGCACGCGCGAGGGCAAGCGCTTCCCACCAGAGGTCTGGTCTGCCTGGGAGAAGACGTTGGCCTCGGACAACCACGGCGTCCTGGACCCACGGCACCAGCACGAGAATTTCCGGCTCGGCTACGGCATGGGCATCTATTGGGAGACGCTGGCGAGGTGGATCAACACGCGCGCTCGTCGCGACGCGCGGCGCCTCGGCGTCCCCCTCGTTTTCCTGCGGGCCGTAGACGAGTGCGGCACGATTCAGGGCGACCCAGACGCAGGCCGGCGCCTCCTGAACGCCCCGAACATGCACAAGACGGGAGACATCCACGGCGTCTTACCGGCACACGTCGGCATGGAGGTCCGGTTCACGGCCGCGCAGGAGGTGCTGAAGAAGAAGTTGAGGCTCGTGCAGGAGCAACGGGCCACCATCGTGTCCTTCGAGTTTCACGCAGACGACGAGCGGGACTACGAGGAGCGCGCGCCGGGCCAGCTCTTCCGCCCCCGCTTCCTACCGCGGGGAATCTGGCTGCAGGCGCACGGCTTCCAGGAGTCCCAGATCTACAAGGAGGTCGCCGAGGTACTGCTGCAGGGCGCCGACAGCGCTGCCGACGACGGCGAGGCCGAAGCGCGGGCGAGGAGCTTGCTCACGTTCAGGCCCAACGAGCAGGAGCTCACGTGACAAAGCTCGGGGGCGCACGCTGTGCGCCGCTCGGGGTTCACCCTGACGCACGCGCCCTACCTGACCTCCACGCTGTCGCAGGGCCAGACGCTGCGCAAGGGCGTCACCATCGACTGCGCCAGGGGTGAGGACGCTGGCCGCACGGGCATGTCGGACGAGACGCGGTGGCTGCACCTCTACGCCATGTTCCCCCGCGCCACGCGCATGCGGAACATGCTGATCCCGCGGCCGCCCGCGCGAGAGTTCCTGGAGCGCGGGCCGCCGGCGCCACTGCGGAAGGCGCCCCAGGAGTTCGACAAGAGAGCGGTGGATTCCAGGGCTGAGGCGGAGCAGCTCGCGGCAGAGCTGGGCTTCGTGCTGCCGCCCGCCCGAGCGCCGCGGCGCGCGCCTAGAGGCCCGCGGGGTTGCCCCAAACGCTGGCCCCCGCGCCCCCGCGGCCTGCGAGGTTGCCCCAACGGCCTCGCCCAAAGGGTTGCCCCGGCTTCGCGATCTAGCCGTCGGCAAACGCGCGCGCGCTGGCCAGCGCGGCGACGGCGCCGAGGAAAATCGAGTTGCTTGCCGCGACCAGGGGGAACGGGAGGTGCACATGGAAAGGAAGCAGGAGGATGAGGAGGGAAGGGGCATGGGGGAGGGCGACGACGAGGAGGAGGTGGCGCGAGAGGAGGAGGAGGAGGAGGAGGAGGAGGAGGAGGAGAAGTACGAAGAGGAATAGAATGAGGAAAAGAGGGCAGTGCAGAGGGCGAGAGGAGAGGGTGTCCGCCAGGGGGAGGAGGAAAGGGCAAAGGGTAAGCTAAACAGATTCTCGTGCGGGGTCCTACCGTCGGAGTAATGAAGGTTTTCGGCGCGCGCGCGCGCGACGACGCGCGCGTCTGCACTTCGTCCCATTTGTTGCAGAGGATTCTCGCGAAGGCACACGCGCAAGGGCCTTCGACTGATTTCGACGTGCGCGCGCGAAGCCCGTTTAATAGCATGTTGTGAGAATCCAGAAAAACCTACGGTTTTCTTAAGATTTCGCAAGAGCTCGCGCGGAAATTCGTTTAGCAAATCAGTGTTGCGAAACCCTGTGTTTTCGTATGCTTGTTTGCGAACTCGATTGCGAAATCCTTCTGGCACCGAAGGTTTTAGAAGGATTTCGGCATGCGCGCGCGACGACGCGCGCGTGTGCACTTCGTCCTATTTGCTGCAAGGGACTAGCGAAAATGTGCGATTTTAGAACAAGAAAATCACCGCTAAGTGTTTTTTGCTGTTGCAAGGGACCCTCAGGGAGGGGATACCGGCCCCCTTGGGATGGTGTAAATTCATATTGAAATGGCCTCCGGCCAGTGCCGCCGATCCGGGGCGCTCTGGATGATGATGATGACGATGATGATGATGATGTTGATGATGATCATGATGATGATGTTGATGATGATGATGGTGGCGATAATGATGATGACGATGACGACGATGACCTTGTGTTCTCTTGTGGGCCTCTTGGAAGCCTTTTGGAGCCTCTTGGGAGCTCCTGGGAGGCTTATTGGAGCCTCGTGGGCGCCTCTATGCTGTTGGGGGCGGAAGACTTGTCAGCTTAGAAGACAGCTCTCGCTCGAAACATCCTCATAGGATAGAGGTGTTGAAATGGCTTGCGGAACTTTCGGATCTTGGAAAATGACGCTTTTGCCTGAGACACATTCAAAATCCGGAGATGTTGAAGTAGCTGTAGTACGACATCTTGTGGAGGCGCTCTTGGAGGACCTTGTGGGGCCTCTTGGGGGCGTCTTGGGGCCTCCTGGGGGCCTCCTGGGCCGTCTTGGGTTCTTTTTGGGCCGTCTTGGAGCCATTTGGGGAGCCTCTTGGGCCCGTCGTGGAGTCCTCTTGCGCCGTGGGGGCCTCCTGGGCCTGCGTAAGCCCTTCTTAGACCGTCTTGGAGCCTTTTTGAGGGCCCTTTGAGCCGTTTTGGACACTGTGAATGCCCAAGAGGCGAACATGCTAAAAATGTAGAGTTTCCTTGGGGGCCAGTTGGGGCCTTTGGGGGCTTTTTGGGGGCGTCTTGGGGCCTCCTGGGGGCCTCCTGGGCCGTCTTGGGCCCTTCTTGGGCCGTCTTGGAGCCCTTTTGGGAGCCTCTTGGGCCCGTCCTGGAGCCCTCTTGCGCCGTCTTGGGGGCCTCCTGGGCCTGCGTAAGCCCTTCTTAGGCCGTCTTGGAGCCTTGTTGAGTGCCAAAAGGCGAACATGCTAAAAAATGCACGGTTTCCTAAGGGAAATCGATGATTGTGGCCGGTCGGGGCCCTTTTGGGAGACCTCTTGGGGGCCTCTGGGAGCGTCTTGGCGGCCTCTTGGGCTGTCTTGGGTTCATGTTCGGCGTCTTGGATCGATTTTTGGGCGATCCAGAAATGTCTTGGCCCGTCTTGGCGGCTTCTTGGCAACGTTTGGGTCCGTTGTGGCCAACCGAACCCCGACCAACCGAACACAATCTGTGGAAGACCCCCCCCCTACCCCGGCAGAGCCACCCCGGCCCACCCCCCCTTCAACTCACACGCCGGATCGGCGGATTTAGGATGGACATGTGGTCAGAATCATATATGATTTACATAGCTGGCAGGGGGAGTGATAACGCCGGGGGGGGGTAGATCCTATTCTGTTTTTAGAAAGGAGAATCTATGCAGTATAGGCTACGCAGTATGAGCCAGATGGTGCAAGTTCTGCCGTGAAATCGACGTGGTGCAAGCTGCGCGGTGTAAGCTCAGCGCACGGCGGCGCGACCTCGGCGGGCCCACCCGGCACAAAGGGGGCCCCCACGAGGGCCCGCGAGCCAGCACGGGCGGCGACGCGGCGACACCTTAGGCGGACCCACCCGACGCACGGGCGCCCACGAGCGCCCGCGATGCGGCGCGTGGCGGCTTCGTGGAGCATCCTCGGCGGACCCGTCCGACTAACACGGCGCGCAAGCGCGAATTGTTGGGTGCAAACACTATGCGGGGAACCGTCAGACACGGCATACGCAAGCCGCGGCGCAGGGTGCGCAAGCCGCGGCGTAGGGTGCGCAACTTCTGGGAGGAACATCCTCGGCGGACCCGTGCAAATTAGTGAGGAGCGCAAGCGCGAATCTCTGGGTGCCAAGACTGTGCGGGGAACCGTCAGAAACGGCACACGCAAGCCACAGACATCGGCTTTCGGAGGTCCGCGCGGATCTTCTGGATTGGCGCTGGGCTCCCTCCCTGGCCCGCCGGTCCGAGAATGCCGCGCGGACCTCCGAAAGCTGATGCTTGCATTGAGTCGCGCATGTCCCCCTACAGGCGGATTTGGGAGGAAAAATTGAAAATAGTTTTTACAAAAATCTCAAAAAAAACATTAAAAATAGCCAATGAGAAGGATTCTGAATAACCTAGGTCGGGCCTGTCCCCCTACAGGCGGATTTTCTACGAAAAATAAGAAATACCCTAACAATATTCAAAAAATAATCAAAAATGGTGAACACATCGTCCCCATACCATTTTTTGACTATTGTGAAGTTCCCTCCTGTAGGGGGACAGGCCCGACTCAATGCTTGCACGTTTGTTCCCCATTCGTCAGGAGGGGAAAAAACACACAGACACAATTAATCGTCGATCCCCATGAAAATATGGGAAAATATGGGCAGTGGGGGGGAAGACAAAAACCCAGAATATCCGTAAGGGCTTCGCCCCCTGCCGCCGGCCCCCTCTCTCGGAGAATGGGCCATGGAAGAGCTAAGTCATGAGGCCTTGGCGCTGTCGTGAAGCAGTATCGAAACTTCATGCGAAGCCGATTCGCAATCAGCAAAACCAACTGATCACAAGAGGGGTTACCACACCTGGCGATTGGTAAGACGTGTATGGTTTACGGGCTTGGTTACCACACCTTGCGATTAAAGGGCCGAGGGAGTTCTCGCAGTTTGGGTTACCACGCCTTGCGATGGATGTGCGTGAAGGGTGGCACCGAATTTCAGAAATGTGCCAAATCCCTTGTGTTTTTGGACCCTGACCCCGCGGATCTGCGCGCCGAATTTCAGAAATGTTGCAAATCCCCTGTGTTTTTGGACCCTGACCCCGCGGATCTGCGTGAGGGGTGGCACCGAATTTCAGAAATGTGGCAAATCCTTATGTGTTTTTGAACCCTGACCCCGCGGATCTGCGTGAGGGGTGCACCGAATTTCAGAAATGTGCAAATCCTTTGTGTTTTTGGACCCTGACCCCGCGGATCTGCGTGAGGGGTGGCACCGAATTTCAGAAATGTGCAAATCCCATGTGTTTTTGGACCCTGACCCCGCGGATCTGCGTGAGGGGTGGCACCGAATTTCAGAAATGTGGCAAATCCCTTGTGTTTTTGGACCCTGACCCCGCGGATCTGCGTGAGGGGTGGCACCGAATTTCAAAAATGTAGCAAATCCCCTGTGTGTTTGGACCCTGACCCCGCGGATCTGCGTAAGGGGTGGCACCGAATTTCAGAAGTGTGGCAAATCCCTTGTGTTTTTGGACCCTGACCCCGCGGATCTGCGTGAGGGGTGGCACCGAATTTCAGAAGTGTGGCAAATCCCTTGTGTTTTTGGACCCTGACCCCGCGGATCTGCGTGAGGAGTGGCACCGAATTTCAGAAATGTGGCAAATCCCATGTGTTTTTGGACCCTGACCCCGCGGATCTGCGTGAGGGGTGGTGATTTCGAGCCCCCCCAGCAATTCAGACAACGCGCCCAGGGGGTGCTAAAAAGCCGGTTTGGGCCTCCCCCCCCTCGCGCAGTCAATCAACTAGTTACAGTAACCAGCAAGAAGGAGAACAATCAACTAGTTACAGTAACCAGCAAGAAGCAGAACTGTAACACTGGAAACTACAAGCTACAACTGACACAGGAAACTGCGAACCTCGTGCCTACAGCCTGGTGGCCCCACAAGGGGGCCGGCGGATATGGGGAAACATGGGGAATCCTTTTATTTGTGTGTATTTATTTGTGTGTCCTTGGGCCCCTTCAATTCGGCAGGCGGGGGTGGCTAGAGATGTCAAGGATACGGCGCTCCCGACCCGCCTCGCAGACCCTGCATCACTACCCTATGGTGTCGGGCACCACAGCGTCGTGGTGCTCCCGGGGGGGCTTCCCGCCTCGGGCCCTTCGCGAAGGACGACCGCATGCCGCGGCCGCCAGGGCCAAGTCGTGCCCGTGCTCCTCCTCCCCCTCCTCCTCCTCCTCCTCCGCCTCCGCCTCCGCCTCCTCCTCCTCCTCCTCCTCCTCCTCCTCCTCCTCCTCCTCCTCCGCCTCCTCCGCCTCCTCCGCCTCCTCCTCCTTCTCCTCCTCCTCCTCCTCCTCCTCTGCGCTCCGTGCGCAGTCCGCATCCCTGCCACATCACGTCGTCGCCGACCAAATCGTACCAGATCCCTCCTCGTGTCTTCGACGAGCGACGGCCGCATGCCGCGGCCGCAGGGCCCGAGAGACCTGGCGTTCCCTGGTGGATCCCGCTTCGCGTTCGCAGAGATCCCTTGTCTGGATGTGTTCAAGACGGGGTCCCCAGGAGCCTCGACCCCCTCCGATGGGCACCTCTTTCGTTCCGGATCCGTCTGTGGGCAGTCCCATGGGGCCAGGCCAGCGCCCCCAGAGTCCGAGAACGACCAGGAAGCGCCGCCCCGATTTCTCCACGTGTTGGAGGTCTGGGCGACAGGGGCCGTCCGCAGCCCAATGCCCAGCTCTCCTCTCGCGGGAGGCGGCGGCGACGCGGGGCGGCGTCGACCTGGCGGGCAACGCCTTCGCCCTGCCCCACGGCTACGTCGCCGTCCCGCTCCTCCTCGAGTTCACGCGCGAGGTGCTCCCCGCCCTGGACCGGCTCGGCCCCTGCGGGCTGCGGGAGCTTGCCGCCGCGCTCGGCGCCAACGCCGGCCCCCCGGGGGGGGGAAGAAGCGCCGACGCCGCAGCGCGTGCCTGACGAGCCTCCCCCCCAGACATGCAGCGCCTCGGCAGCATCTGGACGGAGGTCTTTCGTCGTTGTTTTGCGCCCGGGGGCCCTTCCTGGGCCTCGGGGCCGTCAACGAAGCCATGCGGGAGGAAGAATTCTGGCCCGGTGAACTGGTCGGGACTTCCAGGGAACTGCGCGCTGAATATTGGAAGAGATCGCGTGTGTGTGTGCGTCGTTGCCGCGGCTGGATTCGTCTCGACATCCTGGTCATAGCACGCCCTGGAAGAAAGGTCCATGGAGTAGTAGCGGTATCATGTCAGTCCCCGTCTTCCCGTGTGGGGGGGACGGCGCTCCCACGGCTAAAAAATGATTGCGAAGGCCTCAGGGCCGGTGCCTCCGACCCGGAATGACGACGACGACGACGACGACGACGAGCGCTCTCGCGGGCCTCTTGGGGGCAGTTTGGGGGCCTCTTGGGAAGCTCTTGGGAGCCGCTTGGGAGCCCCGTGGGGGCCTCTTGGGGCTTCCTGGGGGTCTCTTGGGGCACCTCTTGGGGGCGGCGAAAGACTTGCTTTCCTTGCCCCATCGGCACTGTGACCCCGGCCGGCGTTGCAGTTGTTGCCGCCTGCTGTGGGTCGCGCGATACGTCGAGGGGCGCGGCTCCGACTCTTGGCCCCAGAGGGCTCTTCTTTCGTCGGGCATGTCCCTCTACAGGAGGGAATATTCAAAGATGGTCAAAAAATAGTCGGGGACGATGGTTTCATTCTTTGTTTGACAAGTGCTGAGCATGTTTGGGTCACTTTTTGCATGTCGTCCAAAATCCGCCTGTAGGGGGACATGCCCGACCGAATCTTAGCCCCAGAGAGCTCTTCACAATTCCTTCTCAGGCCCCCGACGTCGTGATTGTTTTAGAGCGTCGACCCCCAGAGGTGTGGACCCCTTCCCCAGGACCGGCGTCTCGTCCCGTGTCGTTTCTGGGCGGTCCCGAGGCCCCCGTGAGGGCCCCTGGAGGCCGAAAATAGCAGCAGCAACGACAACAAAAAGCGTTGTGACTTCTTCGCGACCCGAGGGGGCTGGGCACATGAGCGACGCAAAAATCGGGCCGGACGAAAGGGGGGGATTGGGAAAGGGGGGGTTACGAAATGTGCTGCATGCAGCTGGTTTCGGCTTCACCGAGGAGCCCAGTCCTCGATACGTAGCCGCCTCTGGCTGCGGGAGGCGCCGGGAAAATCAGCTACGTGAGCTGATTCTCAACCCCCCCCTTTGCTATCCGCCCCTCTTCGCCCGACCCGAAAAAAGAAACGGCGTCGTCTGCGCCGGCATTGGCGCGCAAGCTGCCCGCGCAAGTTCGCGCGTGGGTGCCCTCGTCGCCAATGCGGCGTGCCGCGCAGGCGGCCCGCGCAAGCCACTGCGTGAGGTCGCCATGCCACCTCGCGTGAGGCCCGTTTCTGATCGTCGCTCATATGCAATGGAGGATGACGATTAATCAATGACCGGGGGTCGTGTTCACGCGGCGGCGCCTGGGATGACGATAAGAAAAAACCGGCCGCGGGCTGGAAAACTATGTTTTTAATCGTTCTCCTCCAGTCAGAAAATGGTGCAGAAATCGCAGAAAACTATGATTTGAATCGTTGTCTCCCATTTTTTATTGATCGTCATCCCGCATTATCGTTACCTGTCTCTTCCCCCAGGCCCCCTGGCCGTGGTCCTCCGCACCGCCGAGATCCTCGGCTTCGTCAGGCCCGCCAGGAGAGAGACGTCAGGAGGTCTCTCTGCTGCCGTGGCCCTCTTGTGGGTCTCCAGGGGCCGTTCTCGGGCCCCTGGACCGTAGCTCGGCGGCGGGCGAGAGGGGGGGAAGTGAGAAGAAGAGGGCCTCCTCAGAAGGCGCAGCACTTCTCAGAAGCCCTCGTGCCTTCTGGGAGGGTTTTACGTTTTCTGGGAAGCCTTGGGAGCTTCTCAGAAGGCCAGGAGATCAGAGCCCCGAATCATCAGGGATAACTCGGGTCAGGGATAACTCGGGTTCGTTTTTCGGGAATCCAAGCCCGAGTTACCCCGGACCCGAGTTACCCCGGATAACTCGGGCGTCCAGAGCCCCGAATCATCAGGGGTAACTCGGGTCAGGGTTAACTCGGGTTCCTCTTTCGGGAATCCAAACCCGAGTTACCCCGGACCCGAGTTACCCCGGATAACTCGGGCGCCCAAGGAGACCTCCGAGCCTTCTGAGAAGGCCCGCCCCTTCTTACTTCCCCCCTGGGCCCGCCGCCGAGTTCAAAACGGATCCGGGGTGAAGCACTGCGCCGCATGGACCCCAGGAGGGGTCTGGGGACAGATTTTGACCGGAGTTGACTTCATCCGCCCCCCGCTTGACTTGTTTTTCTCGGAGCTCCGCGTGGACGTCTCGGATCGGCGCTGGGCTCCCCTGACGGCGCCTCCGCGCCGCTCGTTGTCGGAGGCGTTCGAGAGGGGGGTGTTGACTTGGCAGGGGGAGGTCTCATGGCGGGGCCCATGATGTCTCCCAGGATTTCATGGCACCCTCCCCCACTTCAATACTCAACATCTGTTGGCCTGCCTCTTCGTCTTTCAATGCGTCCCCTGGTCCCCCCCCTCTCGTCCGCGCACATGCCTCCGGCCATGAGTTGCAAACCCCCGTCTTGGACGCCCCCCCGTCTTGGACGCCCCCTGCCCTGGCGCGCTCCGCTCGCCCGGCAGGCGGCCAGCGCCGATCCCCAAGAAACTCGGCACGGAGGTCCGAGCGCCATGCGCTTCTGCTCTTCTTCCACAGGCGAAGTCCCGACTCGGGCGCCCTCTCGGCCGTCCACACGCCCGAGCTGGCGGCGCTGTGCCAGGTGAGCTGATGGGCCGGTTTTCCACCACCACCACCACCAGAAGTTGGGGGGGGGGGGAAGGAGGTGGAGCATGAGGAGGACGAAGAGGAGGAGGAGGAGGAGGAGGAGGAGGAGGAGGAGGAGGACCCCCTCCCCCTCCTACTTATGGTGGTGGGGGTGGAAAACAAGACCACCATGAGCGACTGCAGACAACGGGGTAAAGACTCTTCGGGCACGCTCGCGCGCGAGCTTCCCCCGCGAAAGGGGTCGAACGCGAGCGGCCGGCCTTCACTCTCCGTGCGCGGCGTGCCAGGCTCTGGCGGCCCGCGCAAGCCGCGGCGTAGGGTGCGCAACTTCTGGGAGGAACATCCTCGGCGGACCCGTCCAATTAATGAGGAACGCAAGCGCGAATCTCTGAGTGCCAACACTATTCGGGGAACCGTCAGAAACGGCACACGTAAGCCATAAGCGTCGACTTTCGGAGATCCGCGCGGATATTCTGGATTGGCGCTGGGCTCCCTCCCTGACCCGCCGGTCCGAGAATGCCGCGCGGACCTCCGAAAGCTGATGCTTGCACTGTTGTTCCCCATTCGGCAGGCTGGGGTGGCTAGATTTTAGTCGGGCTTGTCCCCCTACAGGAGGAACATTCAGAAATAGTCAAGGAATCGTCTGGGGACGATGTTCCGACGATTCTGGGAGCATTTTTGGAGTATTTTTTTGCGCATTTTCAATTTGTCACCCAAAATCCCCCTGTAGGGGGACAGGCCCGACCTGATGGTATATCCTTGGTCGACAACTGGCCTAATCTCGTTGCATCCTGGTCATTTCGATTTCGTGCTGCTCCATCCAGCCCAATCCCGCCCAGTCTTTCTGAATTCTGCGCAGATCTGGCCTGATCCGGCCCAGTGGCCCCTTATCATCTGGCCTGACAGCCCCTGATCATCTTTCTGACGACTCCCAGAAGTTGCCTCCCAAGTGATGTCTTCTCGCGTAAGACCCACGGTCGCGAAGAACCCACAGCTGGTAGGGTATCCTAACTGTCTTGACGCTGAGATGCTTTGCACGAGCCATGGTTGAATCGCCTGTCTCGGTGTACCCTGAGTATCTTCGCTGGCAGCCGCGAAGAAAGAAACCCAACCCTGACCCAAGGAACTTGCAGGCGAGTCTAAGGGTTGGGTTTCTTGCGATGCGCTTCTTGTGAACTCGTCCTGACTGTACATATGTTTATGTTGCATATTCGGGGGACCTCGCCTGTCCCCAACACTGGTACCTTTTCTTGGGCCCGACGCGGGCTCGATGCGGACTCGACGCAGATGTGGCCTGGATTCGACGCGGATTCGACACGGATTTGATCTGGATCCGACGAGTCCGACGTGGATTCGACACGGATTCGACGCTGAGAGGGCCGCGACGGGTCAGATAAGGTCCCCCGAGGATGCAACATAGTATGCCTTCTCGCGTCAGGCCCGCTTCCTGTCGTGCCCCAGCCTGTGGCCGGTGTCTTTTTTCTGGGGGGGGGGCGTTCGGCGGGCGTTGTTTTTTGTTCGCAGGCACGTCTGGCTTGTATTGGGGGTGCGTTGGCGGTGTGCCCCTGGAGGTCACCCAGAGGCCCTCTCCGAGCAGCTAGGCCCAGACAGAGCCCCTGGGCTGCTTCTCCGAGACTCGGGACCCCAGGCAAGGGGACCCAGTTAGTGGTAGGGCCCCGGAGCCCCTTAATCGGCCAGAGCCACTGAAAACCAGGTCTGCCGCAGCCTGTGCTTTTTCGGGTGACGGCAGTTCCAGTGAGCTTCGGCGCGTTAGTGATGCGCCCCCCAGCACACATCACTAAAGAAGGCCCCACTAGACCTAGTTCTACCAACGCCCGAGAAACTCTTCCGCCCCAGGTCTTCGCCGCGGACTCTGGCGTGCCCGAGGCGCTGCGGCGGGTCTACGAGGGCGCGGCCCCGCCCTTCCGCATGGCCTCGGCGGCGGCGTCGCTCTGCCTCCGGACCTGGGCGTCGCGGCGCCCCGAGTGGCACCAGAGGCAGTGCCCATCTTGATCCGATTCGATTCGGTTCGATCGGCCCGAGGCGATTCGATTCGGCGTCGACCCGATTCGGTTTCCAGTAGAAGAAAAAGCAACATAAACATAATGTGTTGGCGCTCAGCTCGGATTTCTTGGATCCGCGCCTGGGCCCCCCCGGCGGCGCTTCTGGCGCCGCCCCTGGCGCGCTCCGCGCGCCCGGAAGGGGGGTTCCAGCGCGAATCCAAGAAATCCGCGCGGAGCGCCAAAAGTTTATGTTTATGTGTCTGGTTTCTTCTTCTAGTTTCGGTAGCGACCCGTCGGCCGTCTCGAGCCGATGCCGATACCGATTTTCCACAGGTCCGATGCGGACTGGTGCTCGCATGGCGCTGTGGTGCATTGGCGCACCGATCCGCTTCGATTCCGACTCCGCGCCGATGCGATCCGATTCGAAACGCTTTCCGATCCGATATTGTTTCTCGATTCGATGTTTGCTGTTCTTGCAGAGGTGTGCGAGCCCAGACATGCGCACGCTGCTCGACGGCGTCGTCCTGGCACCTTTGTTGACCTCCTTGGTCTACTTCCACCGCTGGGACGAGGCTCCAAGGAGGAAAGGCAACGATACCGCTACCCTTGCCTCGTGGTTGCTGCTTCGGGTCTCGTGGGAGACCCTCTTCGCCACGGCCGAGCTTATACCTTGGAGTTCTGGTCCAAGACGCGCCCGAAGAGAGGCCCGCGGAGGAGCCGTGTTTATATATTATACCCAGAGATGCGACGTGTGGATTCGTCCATATACGCGGTCCCCCGAAGTCTCGACCTTTTCCCCTGGGCCAGGTTTTCGTCCTGAATTTGTTGATGTTCCAACCTACTTCAGCCTCGATCACCAGAAAGAATTTCGAGCACCAAAAAAGTACCGAAATTGGAAGGTGTTCACATGCCGGGCCCTGGGAGACACTCGTCCGACACTGGTTCGACACTTCCGACACTGTTTCGACACATTTCTGGGATGTGGTCCTTAAGTACGATGGGGGCAACATAACCCTGGGCCAGTTTTTCGTACCAGGTTGCCCTTTGACGGCCCCAGGGCTGGGCGCAGCCCCAATTCTTCCATACGTTGGAGGTCTTGGTATTTTTCTTCGTTTCCCTGGAGGTCGGGCTGGACCGCGGTCGGCGCAGCATGGAGACCATCGAGTGCGCCGGCCTCAGCGCCGAGGATGAAGTAGCGGCGACGCGTCCTGCCTCTCTTATATCAGGCCACCAAAATCAATGTTCTAGTAGAACATTTCTGGCTGGGACTGTCTTGTTTTGGCACATCGGGTTCATGCGCTATGATTTTTTGTTTTTCGAACATGTCTGGGTTCACAGAACATGTCATGGTCGGGTTGAGTCGGGCCTGTCCTTCTACAGGGGAATATTCGAAAATAGACAAACGAATACTCCGGGGGCGATGCCGTGACGATTTTCAAGCATTTGGGGGGCATGTTTTCCAGTATTTCTAACTTTTCGGGGGGCATTTGGGGGGCATGTTTTCCAGCATTTCTGATTTTTCGCTCAGGAGCCCCCTGTAGGGGGACAGGCCCGACCGAACGGCAGGCCGGCAGGAAGGGCCGGGACGCTTGGTCCTTGCCCAAGAGTCAAGCAGTGGCGAAGCGTCCTGGCGCGCCTATAGCCCTACCCAAACATGTCCTAAAGAACCCTTGTCTGTGGTTTCCACGAAATGTTCTGAGAACACTTCTGGCTGGGAGCGTCTTGGCTTAACACATGGGCTTCAGGTTCTAAGAACATCGCCTTCCTTCTTAGAACATTTGTGGGGTTCGAAGAACATTTCATGGTAGGACTATAGGAATGCCGGGACGGCCGGCCCCTGCTCAAAAGAGGACGCGGCGACGCTGGACGCGGTGCTGCGCGAGGCCGGCGTCGGCGGGTGCAGCCCCGACGGCACGGTGCGCGCGTCGCCGCAGGGGGCGCTGGCGCTGCAGAGGTCGGCGGCGCGCCCAGGGGGGGGGGGGGCGAAGGGCGTTGGCTGGCGTTCTCGGGCGCTCTCGCTGGTCACATTGAAGTCGGGCGTGTCCCTCTACAGGAGGAGTCTTCAAACATAGTCATATACATACATATATATATGTGTATATATATGCACTATTACCTAACAGCTTTTGCTGATAGGTTTCTAGTGGTGTCAAAAGAGAGCAGCAGATGACTCCACAGGGGGGTCGGGGCGGGACCCGGGGAGCTGTCTCCGAACTCGTGTCCGAATGCGTTTTTCGCAAACAGTCACACACTTCGTGCTCTTCGACCTCCCAGAACTCCACTCCCAGGCCACATTTTGAATGCCTGGAGCCAACTGTAGGCCACTTCGTGCTCTTCGACTTCCCAGAACTCCACTCCCGGCGTACATTTTGGATGCCCGGAGCCAACTGTAGGCCACTTCGTGCTCTTCGACTTCCCAAAATTCCATTCCCGGCGTACAATTTGGATGCCCGGAGCCAACTGTAGGCCACTTCGTGTTCTTCGACCTCCCAGAACTCCATTCCCGGGCCGCATTTTGGATGCCCGGAGCCAACTGTAGGCCACTTCGTGCTCAAAGGGCATGCCCACACGCCGGGTAAATCGTGTGCCTGATCCTTGCCTCCCGCTCTCCTGCTTCTTCTTTCATCGTAGTAGTAGTAGTAGTAGTAGTAGTAGTAGTAGTTGTAGTAGTAGTAGTAGTAGTAGTAGTAGTAGTAGTAGTAGTAGTAGTAGTAGTAGTAGTAGTAGTAGTAGTAGTAGTAGTAGTAGTCGTAGTAGTAGTAGTAGTAGTAGTAGTAGTAGTAGTAGTAGTCGTAGTTAGTAGTAGTAGTAGTAGTAAGTAGTAGTAGTAGTAGTAGTAGTAGTAGTAGTAGTAGTAGTAGTAGTAGTAGTAGTAGTAGTAGTAGTAGTAGTCGTAGTAGTAGTAGTAGTAGTAGTAGTAGTAGTAGTAGTAGTAGTAGTAGTAGTAGTAGTAGTAGTAGTAGTAGTAGTAGTAGTAGTAGTAGTAGTAGTAGTAGTAGTAGTAGTAGTAGTAGTAGTAGTAGTAGTAGTAGTAGTAGTAGTAGTAGTAGTAGTAGCCCCCCCCTCGTAGTAGTAATAGAAGAAGTAGTAGTAGTACTAGTAGTAGTAGTGAGGCTGAGGCTGAGGCAGGCTGAGGCTGAGGCTGAGGCAGGCTGATACTGAGGCAGGCTGAGGCTGAGGCTGTGACTGTGACTGCCGTTGCCACTGCGACTGTCATCGCGAATGCGACTGCGACTGCCAGAACAGGAGAATTCTACAATTGGATTCTCATCTGGATCTTAAGGGGAATGTTTCCATATATGCTTCTACACATCGCTGTTAGGTTGCTTTGCCGGGGTAGAAAAAATAATAAAAACAACAAACGTCAGGCGATCGCTAACATGGATTCAGGGGGCGTGGATTAGCGACGGGTCCCGTTTCCAAGGGAAGTCACGGATCGCCGCCGCCAAGCGAGGCGGCACCGGCCGCATTCTGGGGAGGGCGCCCCTATCCATGGATTTGGCGACCGCGCGCCAAATCCATGGATCGCTAATCCATGTTTGCGCGCCCCCGGTTCAGGAGGAACATTCAAAACTAGTCAAAAATAGTCTGGGGACGATTGTTCTAGTATTTATTATTTGGAGTATCTGTTGGGGTACTTTTTACCTAACAGCGAAGAATGATAGGTTTCTTATGGTCTCAAAAGAAAGCATCTTGACTCCTCAGGGGGGTCTGGACAGATGCCGGACGGGTGCCGGGGAGAATCCGCAGAAGTCGTTTTAAGCAAACAGTTACACATTTCGTGGTCTTCGAGGTCCCAGAACTCCATTCCTGGGCATGATTTTGAATGCCCGGAGCCAACTGTAGGCCACTTCGTGGTCTTCGAATTCCCAGAACTCCATTCCTGGGCATGATTTTGAATGCTCGGAGCCAACTGTAGGCCACTTCGTGGTCTTCGAGTTCCCAGAATACCATTCCTGGGCATGATTTTGAATGCCCGGAGCCAACTGTAGGCCACGTCGTGCTCTTCGAGTTCCCAGAATACCATTCTTGGGCATGATTTTGAATGCCCAGAGCCAACTGTAGGCCACTTCGTGTCCTTCGAGTTCCCAGAACTCCCTTCCCGGGCCACATTTTGAATGCTGAGGCAGGCTGAGGCTGAGGCAGGCTGAGGCTGAGGCAGGCTGAGGCTGAGGCCGAGGCTGAAGGCAGACTGAGGCTGAGGCTGAAGCAGGCTGAGGCTCAGGCTCAGGCTGAGGCTGAGGCTGAGGCTGAGGCAGGCTGAGGCTGAGGCTGAGGCTGATGCAGGCTGAGGCTGAGGCAGGCTGAGGCTGAGGCGTTGGCTGAAGGCAGGCTGAGGCTGAGGCTGAAGCAGGCCGAGGCTGAGGCAGAGGCAGGCTGAGGCTGAGGCTGAGGCAGGCTGATGCTGAGGCAGGCTGAGGCTGAGGCTGAGGCTGATGGGCTGAGGCTGAGGCAGGCTGAGGCTGAGGCCGAGGCTGAAGGCAGACTGAGGCTGAGGCTGAAGCAGGCTGAGGCTGAGGCTGAGGCAGGCTGAGGCTGAGGCTGAGGCAGGCTGGCTGAGGCAGGCTGAGGCTGAGGCTGAGGCTGAAGCAGGCTGAGGCTGAGGCTGAGGCCGAGGCTGAGGCCGAGGCTGAAGGCAGACTGAGGCTGAGGCTGAAGCAGGCTGAGCTGAGGCAGAGGCAAGCTGAGGCTCAGGCTGAGGGCTGATGCTGAGGCAGGCTGAGGCTGAGGCTGAGGCAGGCTGAGGCTGAAGGCTGAAGGCAGACTGAGGCTGAGGCTGAGGCTGAGGCAGGCTGAGGCTGAGGCTGAGGCTGAGGCTGAGGCTGAGGCTGAGGCTGAGGCTGAGGCTGAGGCTGAGGCTGAGGCTGAGGCTGAGGCTGAGGCTGAGGCT
The DNA here is from genome assembly GCA_963575745.1 of Prorocentrum cordatum. NCBI lineage: Eukaryota > Dinophyceae > Prorocentrales > Prorocentraceae > Prorocentrum > Prorocentrum cordatum. Next base: position 148,097 of record CAUYUJ010016104.1, read on the forward strand.
GAGGCTGAGGCAGGCTGAGGCTGAGGCTGAGGCTGAGGCAGGCTGAGGCTGAGGCTGAGGCTGAAGCTGAGGCTGAGGCTGAAGGCTGAGGCAGGCTGAGGCTGAGGCTGAGGCTGAGGCTGAGGCTGAGGCTGAGGCTGAGCAGGCTGAGGCTGAGGCTGATGAGGCTGAGGCTGAGGCTGAGGCTGATGAGCTGCTGAGGCTGAGGCTGAAGGCTGAGGCTGAGGCTGAAGCAGGCTGAGGCTGAGGAGGCAGGCTGAGGCTGAGGCTGAGGCAGGCTGATGCTGAGGCAGGCTGAGGCTGAGGCTGAGGCTGATGCAGGCTGAGGCTGAGGCAGCTGAGGCTGAGGCCGAGGCTGAAGGCAGACTGAGACTGAGGCAGGCTGAGGCTGAGGGCGAGGCTGAACTCCACTCCTGGGCCACATTTTGAATGCTGAGGCAGGCTGAGGCTGAGGCTGAGGCAGGCTGATGCTGAGGCAGGCTGAGGCTGAGGCTGAGGCTGACGCAGGCTGAGGCTGAGGCCCAGGCAGGCTGATGCTGAGGCAGGCTGAGGCTGAGGCTGATGCAGGCTGAGGCTGAGGCTGATGCAGGCTGAGGCTGAGGCAGGCTGAGGCTGAGGGCGAGGCAGAACTCCACTCCCGGGCCTCATTTTGAATACTGAGGCAGGCTGAGGCTGAGGCTGAAGCAGGCTGAGGCTGAGGCTGAGGCCGAGGCTGAGGCTGAGGCAGGCTGAGGCTGAGGCAGGCTGAGGCTGAGGCTGAGGCTGATGCAGGCTGAGGCTGAGGCAGGCTGAGGCTGAGGGCGAGGCTGAAGGCAGACTGAGGCTGAGGCTGAAGCAGGCTGAGGCTGAGTCTGAGGCAGGCTGAGGCTGAGGCTGAGGCAGGCTGATGCTGAGGCAGGCTGAGGCTGAGGCTGTGACTGCGACTGACAGTTGCCACTGCGACTGTCATCGCAAATGCGACTGCGTCTGCGAGAACAGCAGAACACTACAACTGGATGATCATCTGAATCTTAAGGGGAATGCTTCCAGATATGCTCCTACACATCGCTGTTAGGTTGTTTTGCCGGGATAATCTAAATTCTTCGTCCAAAATCCGCCTAGAGGGGGACATGCCCGACCTCACGTTAGCTGACGTTTTCGGACTCTCTCGCTAGTTACATAGGTGAACCCTCCGATCCTGGCGTTGCATCTTGTTCAAAACGGGCGTTTTCGCTCAACTTCGGGCCCTGGGACCCTCACAGAGCGATCCGGCTCGAAGGATGAAGCAGAAAGATGGGGTCCGGGGCTCCGGGCGTGCTTTTCTTGCGATGCTTCACTTTTTACCACGCCGGATCTCAGGGAACGAACAATGACATAAAAATAAAAACTCGGAGGTCCGCGCGGATTTCTCGGATCCGCGCTGGACCCCCCTGGCGGAGCCTCCGGCGCCGCCCCTGGCGCGCTCCGCGCGCCAGGGAGGGAGGTCCAGCGCCGATCCGTGAGATCCGCGCGGACCTCCGAGTTTGTATGTTTATGTCATTGCTCGTTCCCTTATTACAGGGGCCGAGTGCACGTATGAGTGACCCTTGGCCGGCGTGACCTTTGGTGCGGGCCCATCGGGGCCCCCCGATCGCCGAACGCGAGGCGGCAGTGGCGTCTTGTGCGCCTGTGCTTGGTCCCCTCGCGGCCCCCAAAACGCCGCGCACCATCGGCCGCTCTGAATCGCCCAGGGTCGCTCCTGCGTGTAGCCGAGAACAGGGTGTTCTCCAGCCTCAGCATGCTGTCCAGCTGCCGCGCCTCGCCGGGGGCGTTCTGGGTCTGCCTGGATCGTCCCCCGCGTCCGCCAGAGAGCCGCATGTTTACGACCTCCTCCCTCCTCCCTCCTCCCTCCTCCCTCCTCCCTCCTCCCTCCTCCCTCCTCCCTCCTCCCTCCTCCCTCCTCCCTCCCTCCTCCTCCTCCTCCTCCTCCTTCCTCCTCCTTCCCTCCTCCTCCTCCTCCTCCTCCTCCTCCTCCTCCTCCTCCTCCTCCTCCTCCTCCTCCTCCTCCTCCGCCACCAAGCCTTGCACGGCTTCTCAGACGGCGCGAGCGCCTCTGGTGAGCCCCACCGCCTGCTGAGGAGGCCGGACCCCCGGCTCTCGGGCATCGGCTCTCCGGCGGCCAGTCGTCCACTGAAAGCTCTTGGCGAGGCGCAGCTGGTGGACAGCAATCCCGAGGCTGGAAAACATCCTGGAACAGACGAAGCGTTCGAAAACGCCACCAAACGTCCCTCGCTCCCTCGCTTCCCCCTGGGCCCCGCCGCCGAAGAGGGTCTACACCTTCTTCCCCGCCACGTCCTACTGCCCGCTGCTGGCGAGGCTGCACCACATCCTCTTCGAGGACGCGGCCTGGGGTTTCGCCTCTCGGCAGCCCAGCGACGGGGACCAAGAGCAGCACGTCAACCGCACGCTGAACGTGGTGGGGAGTGGTGCTCAGCACAGGTCCTTGGTGAGGCTTCAGGCTGCGCACCCAGACCCTCTCGCGTTGTGAAAGAGCATGACGGAACGTTTTTTAATTGGGGGTCATCGCCACGTCCCGTGATTGTGAAACAATGCCTCAGGATGAAAAAGCCGGTCCCTGGAAATGGGTCTAGACTTCCAGGGGTTCACGTTACGAAAAAAAACGTGACGTCGGGGGTCTGGGGACTTTGGTAAGGCTTCGGGCTGCGCACAGATAGACCTTCAGATAGTCCCATTGCAGCTGGCCTCAATAGGCCCCCCGAGCCATCCGGGGCGGGCTCAACACCGTGGCGCCGCCTCTGGCGGCGCCCCGCCGCAGCACCCCAGGGTTGGGGTGTTGAGACCGCTCCGGACTCTTCGGGGGGCCCGTTCCGGCTGCCTGGGAGAAGTCGGGGGGGCCTCGTGAGGCCAGTCGGAATTTCTTGCGGCCTGGACCCCATCCTCTGTTGCATGTTGCAGGCCTGATCGATCTGTGATGGTCCCGGGGCCCGAAGCTCGGCGAAAACTCCTGGTGTGAGGAAATTGCAACGCTCGAAGTTCAGGGTCTGTGCGCAGCCCGAAGCCTCAGAGGGCGTTTTACTTCAGACCCAGGCGAGTGCACTTGCACGGCATCCCCTCCCCCTCCGCCGCCTTCTCGAAGGCGTACAAGAGAGTTCAGACTTGCCTCCCCTTTGCCCTCCACGATTCCTCCGCGAGTTCGGGCTTCCCCAACACGGTGAAGTCCGATCGATTTCTTTCGGGCTTCTGTTTTGCCGTCTACGGCCATGTCTCGGCCAGGTGTTTGAGGCAGCAGGCACGAGACACCACCTGCCCTCCTCAAAAAATCGGTCCGACACGTCCGAGAAGAGTATTCCTTTCAGGCCTCGCCCCTCTCCCCTCCCCCTCCCCTTCCCCCCTCCCGCGTACAGTCAACCCGCATAGCAAGGATGGGCAACCTTCCCAAGGGTACCCTGGCATCCTCGCCTTCTCGGCCCAGCCTTGGCCGCTTTCACTGGCCGCGGCCCGCTCGAAAAGCTTCGAAATGGGCATCCAGGGCCCTTGCATCCCTTATCGCGCATCCTTACTAAGCACGTTGACCGTGTCGAGGCCACGGCCTCCACGGCCACGCCCTGACGGGCGCGCGAGCGCGCGGATCCCGTGCTCGGCTCGCCCGCTCGCCCCCCTCTCCATGCAGGCAGACTTGCCAGGATCGATGGCCTCAAGTCGGGTCTGTCCCTCTACAGGGGGAATGTTCAAAAATAGGTTTAAAAATAGTCTGGGGACAATTGTTTCTGCTATTTTGGGGGTATTTGGGAATACTTTGGGGGTATGCTTCATGTTTCGACCAAGGTACGCCCGTAGGGGCACAGGCCCGACTTAACTATAGCTTCTTGTCCAGCCCCCCGACGTCGTGAGATTTTACCAGCCTGGAACATATCCCTATCCCTATGCTGGGCACCTCCTCGTCACGATGCCAATCTTAGGGACTCCCTTATGTTTTGAGGGCGAATCCATAAGATTGTCATCGCCTTTTGGCGTGTCAATCTTAGGGATAGGGATACGTTCGAGGCTGGTAAAGATTTGCTCATGACGTCGACCCCCAAAGGTGTTGCCGAACTCCTGGGGACCACACTGTCGTCCCGGGTGCTCTTGGTGGACGGCCCCGAGGGCCCGGCCGGCGCCCCCTCAGAGGCCGGAGATAGCGAAACGGTGTCCGTCGTGGTCTCTGCATGGCCGCCTGGTCTTGGTGCATTTCTCCTCCTCCTTCTCGTTCTCCTCCTCCTCCTCCTCCTCCTCCCTCTTATATTCCTTCTTCTTCCCCTCCTCCTCCTTCTCGTTCTCCTCCTCCTCCTCCTCCTTATTCCTTCATGGCCGCCTGTTCTTGGTGCATTTCTCCTCCTCCTCCTCCTTCCATCGTTTCCTCCCTCTTCCCCTCCTCCTCCTCCTTATATTGTGGATCCGTTGAGTGCCTTATAGAGGGGGTCCGGGTGCCTGCAGTCGGCCCGGATTAGCAGGTCGACCCTGCCAGGTCAAGGGTGCCCCTGCGTCCTGTGCCTCGCGACCCCATGCCTCCTGCATCCCTACGTCAGCGTGCCCCTCGGAGGGGGGCCTCTCGTCCTCCCTCGCGTGCCCTCTCCAAGCGAGTCCGACCGCAGCACAGGTCCTTCTTCCGGGACTTCGCGCAGCTCCTGGGCCCCGTCTTCTCGGGGCGGGAGCCCCGCAGGCAGCCCGCCTTCGTGGCGGACACGGGCTGCGGCGACGGGACGCTCCTCGCGCAGATCTACGCCTACGTGCGGGACCACACCCCGCGCGGCCAGGTTCGGAGGAGGGCGCCAGTCGGCCACGCGCAGAGGTGCAGGGGGAGAGGGGGAAAGGCTTCTTAGGGGCACCGCTGCTTCTTGGAAGGCGCGGGCTGTGGCTGTAGGTGTAAGGCCGGCGCCCTCTAAGAAGCAGCCGCCTTCTAAGAAAGCTTTTCCCCACTCCCCTGCCCCCTTCTGCGCGCCGCCAGGCCCGCCGAGACATCGGCGGTGGTCCCTGGCGCTTCTCGCCCTCCCTTGCTGGGCCTCCGCACAGACCCCCCGCGGGCCACGACGAACAGATCACGGGGCAGCTCTTCGCTGCTTTCAGCTTCTTTGGCGGCCCTGGCCGGGGCTCGGGCTGGCAGTTGGAAGAAGTCATGACGTTCGGTAGCAAATCATGGGAGCCTTGTGTACCCTCGCAATTTTGTCTTCAGCGTCGATGAGATAGCGCTTAGCGTCGGCCAGTGTCAGTTAGCGTCGATTTAGCGTCGACTAGCGTCGACTTAGCGTCGACTAGCGTCGATTTGCAAGGGCCGACAAGGTGGTATGGAAGGCTCCCGTGAGCTGCCACCGACCAGGGCCGGATTTGAACGACAGTTTGTTGGACTTCGGTCGTGCTCTGTTTTTCGTTTCGGCAGGGAGGTGCAGGACAAAACGGAAAACAGCGTTTACCAGGAGGAAGAAAAAACACACAGACACAATGAATCGCCGATTCCCAGGAGAATATGCGAGAATATGGGAAGTGGGGGGGGGGAAGACAGAAACCTTCAAAATAGGGGGAGTCTTGGGACCTGTGTGTATTTATGTGTGTGTGTGTGTGTTTGTGGGCCCCTTCAGTTTACAGTGCCGTTTTTTTGAATACACGCTCCGCGTGCGGATCGTGTATTTCACATGCCGGGATTCAGTATTAAGAACAACGATGAGTTCCTGCATAAATTCATCCATGAATTAGGCATGCATCAGACATCCTATATGCTTCAAAATCCGATGTATTAAAAACTGCCCTGTCGGTCCTTCCCTGCCACCGACCGCGACGTCGGGGGTCCGGGGAGGAGAGCTCCCCGAGGCCGACCACGGCGGCCCCCCCGGGCGCGCCGCGCCCGCCTGGGGTGGCTTTCCGGGAGCCTCCCCGTGGCCCCGTGGCCGCGACATGCGCCCCGACGGACGTCGGGGGCGGCCAAGATCAGGAGGGACAAAAAGCACACAGACACAATGAATCGTCGATTCCCCAGAAAATGTTGGAGAATATGGGAAGTGGGGGGGAAGACACAAACCAAGAAGATATGGGAACAGATGGGGAATCTGGTTATTTGTGTGTATTTATTTGTGTGTCCCAGGGCCCCTTCAAAAGAGGGGGGTGACGACTGGGCCTAAGTCGGGCCCGTCCCCGTACAGGGGGAACTTCAAAAAGAAACAAAAAAAATAGTCTGGGGACCATTTTCAGAGTTTGTTTGACTACTGCTGCATTTTTTATGTCTGCATGTATTTATGTATGTATGTGTTGTTTCATCCAGTTGTTTTGAACATATTGTTTAAAATTACTCCGACGGAAGAACCCCACATAAGAATCCTCTGGGCGAATCTGGAAAAAGCCATCACCGTCGTCCTCGTGGTTGGTGAGGCGTCCTGGCTGTCTCTTCTGCGTATATTTCCTCTCGCCTTGGCGCGGGCCCCCCTTCCACTCCTTACGTTGTCCCCATCCTCGCCCCCCTGTTTGTTCCGCGCCCCGCCACCTCCTCCCCTTCCTGTTGCATGAGCGCGCATGTCGATGTTCCTCGGCGCCGTCGCCGCCACGGCCAGCACAGGCGCGTTCTCTACAGGTCACGTCGCGCAGCCGTTGGGACAACCCCGCGGGCCAGGCTGTCGGGACAACCCCGCGAGCCGTTGGCGCGCAAGACCAAGCCGTTGGGACAACCCCGCGGGCTTCGAGCGAGGCGCAGCCGCGCTCAGGCGGAAGGCAGCACGAAGCCCAGCTCTGCCGCGAGCTGCTTCGCCTCCGCCCTGGACAAAACCGTCTCTTGTCGAACTCCAGGAGCGCCTTCCGCAGGGACGCCGGCGGCCCGCACTCCAGGAACTCTCGCGGCGGCGGCCGCAGGATCAGCATGTTCCGCATGCACGTGGCGCGGGAGAACATGACGTAGAGGTGCAGCCACCACTGCTCGTCCGACATGCCCGTGCGGCCAGCGTCCTCGTCTCTCGCGCAGTCGATGGTGACGCCCTTGCGCAGCGTCTGGCCCTGCGACAGCGTGGAGGTCAGGTAGGACGCGTGCGTCAGGGTGAACCCCGAGCGGCGCACGCTGTGCGCCCCCGAGCTCTGCCATGTGAACTCCCTTTCGCTGGGCCTGAACATCAGCAAGCTCCGCGCCCGCGCCTCGGCCTGGCCGTCGTCGTCGGCGCCTTCGGCGCCCTGTCGCAGCACCTCGGCGACCTGAGGAGCCCAAAAACTTCCTTGTTGCATCCAAAGTGTGGCCTGGGAACTGCGTTCTGGCAGCGCGAGAACCCAACATTGACGACAGTTACAGGTTTTGGATGACCTGCTCGGATTACCAACATGATCTGCGGGCCCCATAGGGAGGGGGCTCCCGCCTGAGACTTCCTCGCAGTTCACTCACAGACGAGGCTCCCGCCTGAGACTTCCTCCATATTCAGGCTTGAGGAGCCCAAAAGTGACGACAGTTACAGGGTTCCGATGACCCGCTCGGATTACCAACATGATCTGCGGGCCCCATAGGGAGGGGGCTCCCGCCTGAGACTTCTTCACAATTCACTCAAAGACGAGGCTCCCGCCAGAGACTTCCTCCAAATTCAGGCTTGACGAGCCCAAAAGTGACGACAGTTACAGGGTTCCGATGACCCGCTCGGATTACCAACATGATCTGCGGGCCCCATAGGGAGGGGGCTCCCGCCTGAGACTTCCTCGCAGTTCACTCACAGACGAGGCTCCCGCCTGAGACTTCCTCCATATTCAGGCTTGAGGAGCCCAAAAGTGACGACAGTTACAGGGTTCCGATGACCCGCTCGGATTACCAACATGATCTGCGGGCCCCATAGGGAGGGGGCTCCCGCCTGAGACTTCTTCACAATTCACTCAAAGACGAGGCTCCCGCCAGAGACTTCCTCCAAATTCAGGCTTGACGAGCCCAAAAGTGACGACAGTTACAGGGTTCCGATGACCCGCTCGGATTACCAACATGATCTGCGGGCCCCATAGGGAGGGGGCTCCCGCTTGAGCCTTCCTCAGAATTCACTCACAGACGAGGCTCCCGCCTGAGACTTCCTCCATATTCAGGCTTGAGGAGCCCAAAAGTGACGACAGTTACAGGGTTCCGATGACCCGCTCGGATTACCAACATAATCTGCGGGCCCCATAGGGAGGGAGCTCCCGCCTGAGACTTCCTCCCAATTCACTCACAGACGAGGCTCCCGCCTGAGACTTCCTCCATTTTCAGGCCTGGGGAGCCCAAAAGTGACGACAGTTACAGGGTTCCGATGACCCGCTCGGATTACCAACATGATCTGCGGGCCCCATAGGGAGGGGGCTCCCGCCTGAGACTTCCTCACACTTTACTCAACGATGATGAGGATGAGGATGATGAGTGGTGGTGAAGATGAGTGGTGAAGAGGATGATGATTGATTGTGGGTGGTGGTGGCGATGATGATGTTTGAATGAGGATGATGCCGATACCGATGATGACGATGATGTTCGTGAGCGTGTGAGAGAGTGCGAGTGATGATGATGTGTGTGTGTGAATGAGTGCGAGGAGAAGAGGGGGTGAGTGTTCCTGCGCGGGGTGTCCAGAGAAAACAAGAACCCCACTTTGGATGTGGGGAACAAGCAAGAACTCCAAGATCCGCCTGCTGGGGCAAATGCTCGACCTAAGACTGGGGGGGAATATCATGGCTTGGGCCATGATGTTTTCTCTTATTTCATGGCGCTTCGTCTTCTCGCGTGACGTCCCTGGCCCCTACCCCCCACCTGGGCCGCGCACATGCCGCCTGTCATGATTTGCGCCCCCCCCTCCTGGACGCCCCCCTCTTGGCCGCCCCCGAAAACGAGGCCAGAAGGACTTCGGGAGGGGCCCATCATCGAGAACTAAAGATTCCCTAACCCTAATAGCACAGTGAAGACGTGGCCTCACTGAGGTCCCCGTCTTTGCCCTAGGGATCCTAGCTCTGGGCGGCGATACACCTGCAGAAAAAAAAACTGTCCCTCATGCTTTTGGCCCTCTAACTCAGGTCCCTCCCAAAGGCTTAGGGGCCCTTTTCTTGAGCAGTCTGTCCAGTGCCAGATTTGGAACGGCCTCGGGCTGGGCGGGAGAGACGCCGCTGCCTCAACGGGCCCTCCTCCGACAGGTCTTGCACGAGCACCCGCTGACCATTCGAAGGACAAAACGCCGCACCGACAGAAAACTTTCGGAGGCCCGCACGGAGTTCTCGGCTCTGCCTTGGGCCCCCCTTTCCCTGGCGCGCGGCGCGCGCCCCAGGGGCGGTGCCGCGGGCGCCCCTCCGGGCTTCAGGGGGGGCGGCGCCGCAGGGGCAGGGCCGCGAACTCCTCCTCCTCCTCCTCCTCCTCCTCCTCCTCCGCCTCCTCCTCCTCCTCATCCTCCTCCTCCTCCTCCTCCGCCTCCTCCTCCTCCTCCTCTTCCTCCTCCTCCTCCTCCCTCCGAAAGCTTGTGCACGTGCGGTTTGCTTCGTCTTTCCAGCCGTGGTGGGCGTGGACTTCAACGGCGCCTCCCGCGAGGCCACCTCGGCGAACCTGGCGGCCCTGGGCATCCCGCACCTCGTGCTGCCTGGCGACAGCTGGCGGGCCTGTTTGCCGCCACCGCCACCATGAGTTGGAGGGGGGAAAGGAGGTGGAGGACGAGGAGAAGGAGGACGAGGAGGAGGAGGAGGACGAGGAGGAGGAGGAGGAGGAGGAGGGGGAGGGGGAGGGGGAGGACCCCCTCCCACTCCAGCTTCTGGTGGTCGTGGTGGAAAACAGGCCCGTCGACATCGGCCGGCCGGCCGACATCTCCCGGGCGCTCGCGGAGGCGGGGGCGAGCGCCTCCCAGGCGCGATGGGAGACGCCGTGAAGCAGCAGCATCGACGTCGGTCGGGCCTGTCCCTCTACAGGAGGAATACCCCCGAAATAGTCTGAAGATAAAATATGGGGACTGTGTTTTGACTACTTTCGAATCTGTTCAGGCTATTCTGCACGTGTCCCCCCAAAATCCGCCTGTAGCTATCGGCGTCACCCCAGCATACTTATACTAGGTCTTCGTCGCCCCCCCGGGGGCGACACGCTCACCGAGAAATCTTGTTGTATATGCGTCGTGGCGGGCGCTTTCTGGCCACACCGCTCGAGAAACGATATACTACAAGATGGGTATACTATATGTTCTTGTCGGACGCGCGCCTCCAAGGCGGACATATAGTATTAGTATGTCTCTGTGCGTCCCATGTAGGGGGACATGCCCGACCTACGCGTACACGTAGCGGCTCGGAGGTCCGCGCGGGCTTTGTTGGTCGGGGCTGGCCCCCCAGAGGGGGGAGAAGGTTCGGGTATAGCCAGGACCCCAGGGGCCCACTGTAATTGGCTTCTTTGCCAGTGCAGGAATTCGACGGCTTGTTATGCAAAGCAGGGACTCGAGGGCCCACCGCGGCACAGGGAGTGCCACCAGAGGTTCGGCGCCAGAAGGCAGCGCAGCGAATACAGCACCTGCCAGAATCCCCGATGGCTCGTCAGTGGTGCACCGATGGTGCGCCGATGGCCTGTCGGGTATAGCCAGGACCCCAGGTAATGGGAGCCGGTTGGTAGTAGAGCCCTGGAGCCCCTAAACGGGCCAGAATCACAAAGCCAGGTCTGCCGTAGCTGGTGTTTTTTCTTGTGGCGGCAATTCCGGTTGGTGGAATGGGACGGGGAGGGGCGTCCCCGATACAGATCACTAAACCAGGCCCTTTAAACCCAGTCCTGTCATCGCCCGAAAGGTATCCATACCGCTACCTGTCACCCCGTCTTCTCCTTCTCGGGCCTCCTGGGAGGCCCTCGTCGTCACCGTTGGACTCGCCTCGGAGCTCTTGTCAGAAGCCACCCCAGGAGAGGTCTGGAGAGCAGCGGCATCGGTAAACTGTAGCTTCCCCAGCTAGACCCCCTACCCCCTGGCGGCGCCTCTGGTGCCGCCCCTGGCGCGCTCCGCGCGCCAGGGGGAAGAGCCCAGCGCCGATGCAGGACTCCCGCGCGAAGCTCACAGTCATTGCGTTGCCATGTGGAGCAGAACGCAAGACAAGTAACGAGGGGGGCCCCTTCTGGCCACGACGAGGCGGCCAGAGAACTGGAGCCCCTCCTCCGCCCAGGGCGGCCCTTCCTTCAGCGTCTTGACTGTAAGCAGATGTTTGTTCTTCAGTAGCAGCAGAAGGTGTGTGTTTTTATGCTTCGTGTAAATGCCACCCGCATAAGATCTCGGCTGGGCATAACACTCGTGCTTCCCCTCCTCCTGCTCCTTGCCCTTCTCCTCCTCATCATCATCATCATCCCCCTCCTCTTCCTTCTTCTCCTCATCCTCCACCTCCTCATCATCATCAGCATATCATCATCAACATCATCAGCAGCATCATCATCCTCATCTCATCGTCCTCCTCCCTCTACCCCCGCCCCATCCTTCTCCATCCTCCTCCCTCCTCGTCCTCCCTCCTTCCCCTCCTCGTCCTGTCCTTGATAGCCGGCCTCCTACTCCTCGACCTGCCTCTTTGCCTCTGCCGTTAGTAGGTATCGGGGTGCCTGGGGCAATTCTTCCCAGGCCCCCGACGTCATGATCTCTTCATAGCGTCCACCCCCAGAGGTCTCGACCGATTCCCGCGGTCCCGACCTCGCATCCCGAGGCGGCTCTGTGACGGTCCCGTGGCCCGGCCGGGGCCCCCCAGAGGCCGAACATCGCGCACCGCTTTCCGTCGTGACTCAGGAGGGAAAGAAACACACAGACACAATGAATCGTCGATTCCCAGGAAAATGTGCGAAAATATGGGAAGTGGGGGGGAAGACAGAAACCCAGAACATATGGGAAAATATGGGGAATATGTTTAGTTGTGTGCATTTCTTTGTGTGTGTCCTTGGGCCCCTTCAGCGACTCTTTGTCGTGGCCCCAGGGGGGGGTTCTGGGTCCGGAGGTGCTCCACGTGCGGTCCTTCCTGGACCACGACCGCCCCTTCCTCCCCCCGGAGCGGGAGGTGGCGGGCGGCAGCGCACGGGAGGCCTTTGTGCGGCGGCAGTTCGCGGACGCGGTGCACCTGGACCAGCAGGTCACCAGCCTGGAACCTATCCCTATCCCTAAGATTGGCACGCCAAAAGGAGATGTCAATCTTAGGGAGACAACCTCAGGAGCTGAGGAAATCCCTGGGATCGCCATCGTTATGAGGCGATGCCCAGCAAAGGGACAGGGATATGTTCCAGGCTGGTAAGCAGGGGGCGCCGCTGGGAGGCCCGGCCGTGTACCAGTCCCTCGTCGAGCACTTCGAGAGGTGCAGGGTCCTGATGTTCCAACCTACTTCAGCCTTGACCGCCAGAAAGAATTTCGAGCACCAAGAAAGCACCGAAACTCGGGGGTTTTCACGTGTCGGGCCCTGGGAGACACTCGTCCGACACTGTTTCGACACTTTTCCGGGTGCTCGAAATTATTTTTGGGATGTGGTCCTTAAGTACGATGGGAGCAACGTAAGTGCAGGGCAACAGACATTGTGTTGCATTTTCGGGGGGCCTCGCCTGTCCCCAACATTGGTGCTCGATGCGGGCCCGACGCGGATGTGGCGTGGATTCGACGCGGAGTCGACACAGATCAGACACGGATCCGACGAGTCCGACGTGGATTCGACACGGATCCGACGCGGCCAGGGCAAGGTCCCCCCAGGATGCAACGCAACAAACAGTTACATAGACAGGAAAAAGTCAGAGGTCCGCGCACAGTTCTCGGACCGGCGCTGGAGCCCCCTTTGCGGCGCCTCCGGCGCCGCCCCTGCGCGCGTGTCTTGCGCCAGGGAGGGAGGCCCGGCGCCGAGCCGAGAAACATCCGCGCGGTGCTCCGAGCTCTGCTATGCCTGTGCTGCTGTGCTTGTTCCCCCAAGGTGGGGCGACGCGGTGGACGGCTCGCACGGCCTCTGCCTCCTCGAGGTGCTTTGTTTAACGGGCGAAGAACGGTATAAAATAAACTGTTTCGCTGTCGGGGGCGCCTGTCCCAGGGCGGCTGGAAAGTTTCTACCCTTACAGTGGCACCGTAGGGGTATAAACTTTCCAGCCGCCAAGGGGCAGGCGTCCCCGACGGCGGAAGAGTTTTATGTTATACCGTTCTTCGCCCGCTGATTTGTCGCTCGACCTCCGAGGTGGGGTCGGAGCAGGCGGGGTCGGCGGGTCGTGCCGCAGCGCCGATGCATCGGCGACGCGGCTCGATGATCTGGAGCCTGGCTCCCTCCGCGGCCGACGCCGCCGAGGCATCGCAGGAGTCGCCATGTGCATCGGGGGTGCACCGACGGTGCGGCGCGGCCCTCGGAGCCCAGCTGCTCCGACCCCACCTGGGATGCCCCATTTACCGTGGGCGGGGAGCAGACGGGCGCCGGCCGACACCTCCGTCGATCCGGGATCCAAGTGACCTGGCATCGCTCGTACGTTTGTATTTTTTTCTCGGCGAGGACCTTTGAGGATCCTCCTTGATCACTTGGCGAAAAAAACACGCACGAAACCGCGAAAAACACAGGGAATGGACGCCCCAGCGATGGCCAGGTGAGGTGCCGCGGCTGGCGTCTTTTGTTCGGGGGCGCGCGCCCCGAAGTTTGGCTCGCGAGCGCCGAGATCCTAAGCATGGCCGCGGTCGAGGTCCACGGCCTCATGGGATCCGCGGCCATCGTGGGTGCGGGGCGTGCTGCCGCGGACGCCCCGCGAAAGAGCGGATGCCCACGCCGCCGCGCATCCGCGGGGTCGCGCGCCCAGCGTCCGGGCCGCGGGGGCGCGGAGGCGGGCACGTGTGCGCCGCTCGAGAGCTGGTGGTTCCCAGGACGTGTGTTCGCCAAGTGTGTGTGTGTGTGTTGTGTGGTGTGGTGTGGTGTGTGGTGTGTGGTGTGTGGTGTGTGGTGTGTGGTGTGTGGTGTGTGGTGTGTGGTGTGTGGTGTGTGGTGTGTGGTGTGTGGTGTGGTGTGGTGTGGTGTGGTGTGGTGTGGGGTGGGGTGTGGTGTGGTGTGGTGTGGTGGGGTGGGGTGGGGTGTGGTGTGGTGTGGTGTGGTGTGGTGTGGTGTGGTGTGTGTACGTGCGTGTGTGCGTGTGTCTCTTTTACCCCGTCTGACTCCGCCGATAGCACGCAGCCTGCGTCGGCCTTCACAGTACCGCCTGCGTCGTGTGAAAGGGCTTCGGTGGACGAGCACACGCTGGCGTCAATCTACGTTCCGAGAACCATCGAAGGTGATGATCCTCGACGTGGCGTCCACCCAGAGGTGCTTCAGCGACAACGTCTCCTTCCACTTCGACGTCGAGGAGGCGCTGTCGCGCCAGTACCTGGTGCCGCCCGTGGCGTTCCACCTGGCGCTCGGCGAGGCCGGGCTCCTCAGCTCGGAGGAGGCCCAGGTTGAAGCAGCGGCGTTTCTCCCGCTCTGTCTAAATACGCTCGCCCCCCCTTCCTCTCGTGTTTGATGTTGTTTCCACAAGAGCTATAGACCCCCTCTGGGAATTAAGAGCTAGCCTTGGGATACTAGAACTTACACATGGTTCGATCCCATCCATCATTTTAAGCGTGAGCCCACACTACCCGGGACAAGCCAGTATTGGCCCCTCTCCCTCATCCCTGCCAAATAATACCATGCGCGCGCACTCGTTTATCGAAAACCAGCCATTTCCAGGAAACCTCTGCAACAGACGAGACAAAGTCGACACGGGCGCGGCGTCACGCGCGCATGTCGAAAGAAATCTTTCAAAAACGCCAGATTCCTGAACGATTTCAAGGTCGAGGTTCCCGAAATTGTATAAACAATTGAAATCCAGCGGTTTTGGAACATTTCACAACATCTGCGCGGTTTTGCCCATTCGCGAGAAAACCACGGTTGGTTCAATATTTACATCAGATGCATATAAGCGGGCTTTTCGCGCGCGCATGTCGCATTCATTCAATTTCTTCGCGCGCATGCTAGGGGGGACGATCCTCGTCACAGAATACCATGTGGGCTACTCGTGCGCGCCAGCCGCGCGCGCATGCCGAAACCTTTTTCAGAACCTCCATCGCCGACGCGTGGACACCATCACTATCACTATCACTATCACTGCCGCTTCCAGCATCGGCACCGTCATTGGCCTTGTCGTCATAATCGTCACCATCGTCATCTCTTCGGCCCTTGTCGACGTGGTCACGATACCGCGCCCGTTCGAGTCACGGACCCGCGCTGAACCGCCCGCTCGCCAGCGCGGCTTGCTAGACGCGTTGGGAAGGTCCCAGCGGTCAGCGCCATCGCGGCCGCGTCAGTTGTACCGAACTCTGCTCGTGAGCCTGCGCGCGCCAGCGCGGCCGCAAAGACCCGCCAGCCAGCGCCAAGCAGTCATCGCAGACGTTGCCGCATGCTTTTGCTTGCGACCGGGCGGGGGGCTTGGGCCTCCCAGGGCCATCCCCAGGCCACGGGACCTTCAATCCGCTCGCCCCGTCGCCGGTGTGACTTTTGGCGCGGGCCCAGAGGGCCCCCCCCTCAGTGCCCAGTGCCCGCCCCCCGCGTTGCCCTGCGCATGTACATTTCGCCCCACAGTGGCCCCTTCAAGCCGCGCGCCCAAGGCCACTGTTGCGTAGGGCCACTCTTGCGTGCAGGCGATGCTCGTTTGGATGGAAAACATGCTCGGCCTTATGCAAAGGCCCTCGCGGGGCCACTGGACCGTCAAAAACCGACGTGGGATGAGAAAACGTTCCCTGGGAAGGGGCCGAGACCGCTGTGTCCAGGCAGCGCGGGCCCGAAACAGCGCGTTTCTGGCCAAGTATGTTGTGCATTCTGCGTTGTGCAATTCGCGCTACCACTGATTTAGTTGTCAACTCCACTGCTCGCGCAATCATCCCACCCACCCACCACTGGTTTGAAAAACCATGCGGCGGCGATTACAATGACTGTTCGGCGCTGGCTGGCGCATCACCGCGGCCGCGCTGGCGCGCAGGCTCGCGCGTGGAGCGGCCAGCTGGTCTGGCGCCACCGACGCGGCCGCGGTGGCGCTGACCTTTGGGGACTCCCTGGAGCGTCTCGCAGGCGGCGCTGATGCGCGGGCACTTCAGCACGAGTCAGCGTTTCGGGCGGGCGCAATATCATGGCGAGGCCGACAACGGCTGAAACGATGATAGTAGCGATGCTGGCGACCAGGATGACAACGACGACGGCACAGCCAAGGACGGCGCCGATGCTGATCACGCCAGTGACGGTGATGGTGCCCACGCGTCGGTGATGAGGATTTTGGGGGGATTGTGACATGCGCCCGCTGCCGACGCGCGCGAGTTGCCTGCACAGTCGTTCGGCAAGGGCGCGCGACGGCGCGCGCGTGCACCTCGTCCCATTTGATGCAAAGGTGCCTCGGCAACTGATGGTTTTGATAAACGAGTGCGCGCGCGTATTCTTAATTGACGAGTGGATGTGCTGGCTTGAGTTGGAGAATACGAGCTCATATTGAGAATGAAATATGGGGCAGACTCATTTGTAAATTGGTCACCCCTGGCCGGACGGAGAACTTGAGCTCTGGGCGGGGTAGATCTTTATTTGTGTGTGGAAAGGAGAATCTGCGTGTATCACTCCATGTGGTGCAATTCGCCCCATCCGAGCGTTAAGTTGTGAAAGAGCGCGCCCTGGCGAACTTGAAGCTCGTGCGCCCTGCCGGAGTCCGATGACCGTGGATGACGGGGGATGGTTCTGATAGGCGGGCTCGCGCGCATCGTATGTTTTGTCAACGAGGGGGGGGGGGGGTCGAGCCTGGCGTGGATGTGGTGGCACGCGTTACACTTCAGAATGAACGATGGGGCAAAATAGCATGTAACTTGCACATTCCCAAATGAGCGGGTGGTAGAGCCAAGTTTTCTTGGTTACACATGAATACATATATGTATATATAACGAATAATAAATAGGCACAAATCTTCATACATATATATATATATATGTATACACATATTGGTTGTCATGAGTACGTGGGGCACCCTATGTTGTGGAACCAATGTGGTCCACTCAATGCGCTGCAGTATTTGCGGCGCAGTCTCTGCGGTGCATTGTTTCACGCCGAACTTGGAGTTATCAAGTCCCCTTTTCGCGCATCACCCCACCCACCCGCAATTTGGTTTGCAAAATCCATGCGGCGGCGACTGCGACGACTGCCTGGCGCTGACTAGCCCACCGGCGCGGCCGCGCTGGCGCGTGCAACCTCTCGCGCAAAGCTGCTAGAGTGGCGCGACCGATGCGGCCGAGGTGGCGCCAGCCGCTGAGATTTCCAAGCGCGTTTCGCACGGCGCGCTGACGAGTGGGCGGTTCAGAGCGGGGGGGCGTTCCCGCGGGCGCGGTATTTTGGCGACGTCGACAACGGCAGACACGATGATGATAGTAGCGGTGCTGGCGACGAGAACGACAACGGCGGCGGCAAAGCGAATGACGGCGCCGATGCTGGTCACGCCGGCGACGGTGATGGTGTCCTCGTGTTGGCGATGGGGTTTCGGAGGGATTTCGACATGCGCCCGCGGCCGACGCGCACGAGTAGCAGTAGCAGCCACGGCTTTATTTGTCAGGGATCGCACGCCCCCCCTTCAGCACGCGCACAAGATAGATTGATGTTTTTTGTCGCGTGCCTGCGAAAGGCCATGTTGGAAACACAGAAAATTGGCGAAACAGTTGTTTCAGAAACGTCGCAAGCGCGCAGATGTTCCCGAGCGCTCGCGTTTCAAAACTCCTGATTTATTATTACAAGTTCGGGATCGCTCGTCTTGGAAAGATGCACGTCAATGAAGGTTTTTGAAGGATGCTGGCATGCGCGCCAGACGATTTGAGCGCGCCGGCATTATTTCGCTCGTCTCAACAAAGATTTTTGGATTATGGCGATTTTCGATGAACGAGTGCGCGCGGAGAGTGTTATTTGACTGAGATTGGGGGTGGTCGAGTCCGGGTCGGATGGGATGGCGTGGATTTGTGTTGCGAATGGTGGAACATAATTGTATGTAAATTGCGATATCCCAGGAGAGCCCGATAAGATTCTGTTGGTGGTGGTGGTGATGGGGGTAGATCCGAACTTCTTCTTGGGACGGAAAATCATGTTGCCGGGCTTGTCAAGGTCAACTCCCTTGCTCGCGCAATCACGTCACCCGCTCGCCCGCAACTTCATTTGTAAAACTCATGCGGCGGCGATGACAATGCCTCCTTGGCGTTGGCGAGCACACCGCTGCGGCCGCGCTAACGCGTGCAAACTCGCGCGCAAAGCGGCCAGCTGGACTGGCGCAGCCGACGCAGCCGCGATGGCGCCGACTGCTGGGGATGTCCCAGCGCGCTTCGCACGCCGCGCTGCGCTCGGGCACTTTAGCACGAGTCGGTGACTCGGGCGGGCGCGGTATCTTGGCGACGTCGACAACGGTAGACACGATGATGATAGTAGCATATGCGCCAGTGGCGAGGATGACGGCGGCAAGGCCAATGACGACGCCGATGTTGATCAAGCCGGCGACGGCGATGGTGTCCACATGTCGGCGATGAGGAGTCAGAGGGGAGTTTCCACATGTTTGTGCGGCCGACGCGCGCGAGTGGCTTCCACGGCGTCATTTGGCAGCGATCCCCCCCCCCCCGGACGTGCGCAAGAGCGTTCGAAGGATTTCGACACGCACGCGCGAGAGGCCCGCGTGGGCGCATCTGATCAGAATGCTGAATTCGCGGAGTTGTTAGAACGATTTGCAAGAACGAGCGCGGTTTGTTTGGGGGAAGGGCCACGTTGCACATCCGTTGTTCCACATGTGCTCGGGACGTTCGATCTTGAAGTCCTTCAACGACGATTGTTGTTTGAAGGGTTTTGGCACGAGCGCGCGGCAACGCGCGCGTGTGGATTACGTTTTTACTGTTTTGAGGAATGGGTTGTCCGAAATGGATGACCTTCGATGAGCGAGCGCGCACGCATAGTATAATTCGTGAGCGACGAAGAAAGGGTGTCGCAAACCCGGTTTGGCTCGGTTGATGCGAGCCCTTATATTTGGATGAGCGATGTGGCAGCACCTCATGCAACGTGCATATCCGCAGGGGGGGGGGGGGGGGGGGGGCGAAAAGTCCGGGGGGGGAATGGCACGGTAGATCCGAATTTGTTTCAGCACATGTGGACATATGTGGTGAAACCCGACGCGGCGATGGGGCGGCGACGGGGGCACTTAGTTGCCAAAACGGCGTGCGGCGACGAGGCGGCGACAGGCCTCTCATCAGTTTGATGTGTGCATATAATATGTGTATATTTAGGTGTCAACATATATGCATATATATATATATATATATATATATATATATATATATATAGTGTACATACACATACACATACACATACATAAATATATATATGCCCACATCCCCCTCCAGCACTCCGTGTTGAATGGCCGTGATTGCTTCTTTCCTTACTCTCGCATTGATTGAACATCCCCCCTCATCACGCTCATCCTTTCCAGGCTTATCCTCCTACTCCTCCTCCTAAGCTACCCCCTCTCAATAATCTATGATGTGTAATAATGAGTACGATTACGACTACGAGTACGATTATGATAATGATGATGACGACGATGATGATGATGCTGCTGCTGATGATGATGATACCGATGATGATCATGGTAGTGATCACGGTGATGATGGTGATGACGGTGATGATGATGATGATAATAATGATTATGATGATTATGATGATGATGGTGACGGTGATTGTGATGATGACGATGATGATAATGGTGATGATGATGATGATGACCACGACGATGACTACGACGACGACGACGACGACGACGACGACGGTGACGACGACGACGACGACGACGACGACGACGACGACGACGACGACGTTGTACTTGTGAAAACACAATGTTTTTGCATCCAGAATCAATTTTCCCTTTAAAAATACAATGGTTTGGTATTCAAAATTAGTTGTCCTTTCGAAAGCACCATGTTTTTTATATCAAAAACCAAGTTTGCCTGTGAAAACACAATGTTTGTTAGCTCGGGTATCGCGAAACCTTGGCAGGTGTTGTCTTTTTTGTTTTTTTTGTTTATGATGTCACGAAACCCTGGCAGGTTTTGTCTTGTTTGTCTTTTTTGTGTTTTTTTTTTTGCCAAACGGAATGTGGCCAGTCAGGCTGAGCGGACGGCGGCCCCGAATTTTCGTGGGGCCCAAAAAAGACAACAAAAACAAGAGACCAAACCTGCCAGGGTTTCGCGACATCAAAAAAAAACAAAAAAAACAAACAAAAAAAAAACCTGCCAAGGTTTCGCGATATCCGAGCTCAAAAACATTGTGTTTTCACATGCAAAGTTGGTTTCAGATGCAACAACATTTTGCTTGCACAGGGAAAAAAGTTTCGAATGCAAAAACATTATGTTTTTACAAGGAAAATTGAATATGGATGCAAAAACATTGTGTTTTCACATGTAAAATTGGTTTTGAATACCAAAACACTGTGTTTTCAAATGGAAAATTTGTTTCGTATGCAAAAACATTGTGTTTTTACACGGAAAATTGAATATGGATGCAAAACCATTGTGTTTTCATAAGGGAAGGCTGCACTCTTGACCTCCTGAACCAAATTGGAATCCATTGGACCTGGGAACTGGTCAATCTCCTTGAAATCCGTATTTGAATCAAATCCAATTGAAACCCACTGGATCTGGAGTCTGCTCCAGTCCGATTGAATTCTTGTTTGGTTCCTATTCAATTCCAATCAAAGTTTTTTGGACCTGGGATCTGCTTCAGTCCGATTGAACCCTTATTTGATCTTTATTGGAATTCAATTGAAATCCATTGTAACTCGGGTCTGGGCCATTTCTGTTTGAAACTCCTATTTGGAATCTAATTGAATCCGATTGAAATCCTCTGGCTCTGGAGCCTGCTTCAGTCCGGTTGAATTTTTGTTTGGTGTCTATTCAATTCTAATCAAAATCCTTTGGAACTGGGATCTGCTCCAGTCCGATTGAATCCTTACTTGATTCTTATTGAAACCCAATTGAAATCTATCGGAACTAGGGTTTGGGCCATTTCTTTGCAATTCCGATTTGAAATCAAATCGAATCCAATTGAAACCCTCTGGATCTGGAGTCTGCTCCAGTCCGATTGAATTCTTGTTTGGTTCCCATTCAATTCCAATTAAAATCCTCTGGAACTGGGATCTGCTCCAGTCCGATTGAATCCTTACTTTATTCTTATGGAAACCCAATTGAAATCTATCGGAACTAGGGTTTGGGCCATTTCTTTGCAATTCCGATTTGAAATCAAATCGAATCCAATTGAAACCCTCTGGATCTGGAGTCTGCTCCAGTCCGATTGAATTCTTGTTTGGTTCCTATTCAATTCCAATTAAAATCCTCATGATCTGGGATCTGCGCCAGTCCGATTGAATCCTTATTTGATTCTTATTGAAACCCAATTGAAATCCATTGGAGCAGGGGTTTGGGCAATTTCTTTGAAAGTCATATTTGGAATCTAATCGAATCCAATTGAAATCCTCAGGATCTGGAGTCTGCTCCAGTCCGATTGAATTCTTGTTTGGTTCATATTCAATTCAAACCAAAATCCTCTGGAACTGGGATCTGCTCCAGTCCGCCTGAATCTTCATTTGATTATGATTCAAATCTAATTGGAATCTCCTGGGTCTGGAAACTGCTCTGTACTATTGAATTCGTACAAGATTCAAATTGTAACTCTTGGATACAGACATACAGGGATATATATGTATGAAGAATACCAGAAAAACTATGAGGACGGAGTGCTGGGGGGGTGTCTCCATATATATATATATATAATTTGGAGAAAAAAAGAGTGATATATATACCCAGCAATAACGAGGGAAAGAGAGAGAGAGGGAGAGCGTGACAAAGAGAAAGAGAGAGAGAGGAGAGAGAACAACAAAAAAAAAAAAAAAAAAAAAAAACGTCCATCCATACATCCATACATACCGACGGGCCCCTGGGCAGAGAAGGCATGGGGGCCCGTCCAAAGGGGTCCGCCCCGACCTGTTGCTTCTGGCGGGCCCCAGCCCTGCCGACGAAAGGGCCTCCGGGAGGCCACGGGACACGCCAGGGATCTTGGCACCGCTCGGACGTGTGCATTTTTCCTTCGGCGTGGACCATCGAGGAGCATCCTTGATCATTTGGCGAAAAAACCACGCACGAAACTGGAGAAAACACAGGGAATGGACGTCCGAGCGATGGCGAGGGGATGGGCCGCCGCCTCCGCCTCGACTGGCCCCCCTCCGGTCAGCCGGGTCGACTACCGCGACCTGCGGACGTACCCGGAGGCGGGGGACTGCCTCCGCATTCTCAGCTCGGGGGCGGCAGGGAAGTGGGGGTATAGTGGGCGTCTTCTGATTCGTTGTTTTGCCAATCGGCGCGGGACCTCGCACTCCCCCCCTCCCCCCCCCTATGGAGTAGATCTTGGTTGTTTTGGGCGCCTGTTTCGAGCAGGTGGGGCCCCTCCCCCATCGGCCGCACTGCTGCAAGCAGCCGCACGAAGCAGAGGCCCAGAGCCAGACCCCCCCCCCCCTCGCCCCCCTTCCGCCCAATGCCGAAACTCCGAGAAAGAAAACGCTCACATATAGTCCAGGGGCGAGGGCTGCACGCGTGCGCTGGGCAGCTTCGCCGCAAACGCGGGCGGGCGGAGCCCCACGGATAGCACGATGGGGGAGGCGCAAGACTCGAGTTGACCAGATCGCGGGTTGGCGGCGCTTTTCAGCGGGCACGTCCTAGATTTGGACGGTCCAGTTTCTTGTGGGATGTCTGCAGCGGGAGCTCGAGTCAGATTTCGGACCGAGCCTCCTCATTTCTTGACGGCCCCGTCAGGCCAGCCCCAGCCCCCACGAACCCGAGTCTGATTCAGAAGAGCAACAGGTCATGATCATGATACGTTCCAATGTTTCCAGGGGTCCCAAGATTGCCGAGTGATCCACGCGGGCTGAAGAAACGAGGGCGGCCAGCGACTCTGGAAATCCGAAAACGCATCCTGAGCCAACCCCATCATGACATCGTTGCCGTCCTCCTGGCGCCTCCCCGAACCTACGCAGCTCCCCGCAGTTGTGGATCAGAGTGAGCGGGGCTGGCGAGGAGTGGGTCGCGGGGTGCGTCGCGGGGTGGGTCCCGGGCGAGGACGACGACAGCAGCAGCAGCAGCAGCAGCAGCAGCAGCAGCAGCAGCAGCAGGAGGCAGAACCCGCGCCGCGGGACCCCGCGTCGGCCACGCGCCTCCCCTGGGGCGGATCGCACGAGACCGCTCGGCCGTGGGCGATGCGCCCCTCCAGAGGATCGAGGGCCGGGGGGGGCATCGAGGGAGGGCCGAGGAGGCGAGGAGGGCCGAGGGCCAGGGAGGATCCAGGAGAGCATCGAGGTGCTCGAGCCTCGAGAGGGTCGAGAGGGTCGAGAGGGTCGAGGCCCGAGCCTCGAGGGGATCGAGGGGGTCGAGGACGGATCCCCCGGGGGGGCCCCTTGGCGCCGTGCGCTCCCCCCCCGCGGGCGCCGCGCGCCCCCCCGAAGCCTGCCGCCGCCGGGGCGCAGCCAGCACGTGGCCAGGCGGCCCGTGCGCGTGCGGCTGGCCGAGCGGGAGGACCCGCCTGGGCTCTGCCCTCGGAGAGTCGTGGCCCCTTTGCTGTCTCGTTCTGGGGGGGGCGGTGCCGTGGCCGATCTTCCGATTCTCCTCCTCCTCCTCGCTCCTCCTCCTCCTCCTCCTCGCTCCTCCTCCTCGCTCCTCCTATTCGCTCCTCCTCCTCGCTCCTCCTCCTCCTCCTCCTCCCTCCTCCTCCTCTCCTCCTCCCTCCCTCTCCTCCTCCCCTCCTCCCCCTCCTCCTCCTCCTCCTCCTCCCTCTCCTCCTCCTCCTCCTCCTCCGCCCCCCTCCTCCTCCTCCTCCTCCTCCTCCTCCCCCTCCGCCTCCGCCTCTCCGCTCCTCCTCCGCCCCCCCCCTCCGCCTCCCGAGGTGCCCTGGCGGGATGCCGCCCCCCGTCAGGGACCTGCAAAGAAAAGCGGCCGGTCCTGATCGGCACCGCACACCGCCAGCTTTTTTTGCCAGCGGGAGGACCTGCCGCAGCTGCTGCGCCTCGAGGGGGCCGCCGTCGCAGCGCCGCTGCGGGCCGACGGCGCCACGATCGCGCGGCGCTTGGGCAGCCCCCACCAGGACTCAGGCGGAGGAGGAGGAGGAGGAGGAGGAGGAGGAGGAGGAGGATATTGGAAAATATGGGAAGTGGGGGGGAGGACAAAACCCCAGAAAATATTGAAAATATGGGGAACATGGTTATCTGTCTGCATTCATTTGTGTGTTCCAGTTCCCCTTCAGAGAAGGAGGTCGGCTACAGGCGGCAGGGGTGCGCGCGCGGCCAAGTGCGCCGCGGGAGGCTTCCGCTGTCTTTTTGCCTCACTGATCAAGCCTTCCAGCGAAACCCTTCCAGGGAAACGCTGCCCGTGCAGCGTTCCCCCGGAAGGATCTCGCCTCCTCTTCCTCCCTCCTACTCCGACGACGACGACGACTCCTCCTACATCCTCTCCCTCTCTAACGTTTTCCCTTGGGTTTCTGTCTCTAACGTTCTCCCTCTTCCTCTCCCTCTCTAACGTTCTCCCTCTTCCTCTCACTCTCTAACGTTTTCCCTCTCTAACGTTTTCTGAAGTAGCCGAACGGGTCCGCCGGGGATCTGTTCGCGCTTCCGTTCCGCGGGCGCCCGCGTGCGGGGCCCCCGCGCGCGCCGGGCGCGTCCGCCGAGGCTGCGCCCCCCGTGGGCGCGCCCGTGGGCGCCCCGCGCGCCGTGCGCCTGCGGGGCACGGCCTGCGCCGCGCAGCCTGCGCCCCACGGCCCACGCCGCACAGCTTGCACCACGCAGAGCACTCCTCCTCCTCCTCCTCCTCCTCCTCCTCCTCCTCCTCCTCCTCCTCCTCCTCCTCCTCCTCCTCCTGCTCCTCCCCCTCCTGTAGCGATCGGCGGCCGTTCGACTTGGCATCGCTCGGACGTGTGCATTTTTCCTTCGGCGCGGACCCTCGAGGAGCATCCTGGATC
This sequence comes from Prorocentrum cordatum, assembly GCA_963575745.1. Lineage (NCBI taxonomy): Eukaryota > Dinophyceae > Prorocentrales > Prorocentraceae > Prorocentrum > Prorocentrum cordatum. The sequence continues at coordinate 173,057 of CAUYUJ010016104.1, forward strand.
ATCTGGCGAAACAAAAACGCGCACGAAACCAAAAAAAAAAAACACAGGGAATGGACGCCCGAGCGATGGCGAGGTCACACCACAGAGCAAAGAAGAAGAAACGCCACAAGCATAAGCTTTCGGCGCTCCGCGCGGATTTCTCGGATCCGCGCCTGGGCCTCCCAGCGGCGCCTCCGGCGCCGCCCCTGGCGCGCTCCGCGCGCAAGGGAGGGGGTCCCAGCGCGGATCCAAGAAATCCTCGCGGAGCGCCAAAAGTGTATGTGTAAGCGTTTTTCTTTGAGCATAGTTCGCCCGCCTCCAGCCCATGCCCCGCATCGTACACAACATAGTTCGCGCCACACAGAGTGCACCACACATTACCAGACGTAGCTCACGTCACATATATTACGCCGCGTCGCTTTCACCTGCACAGCCAACACCACCTCAAAGTTTACACTATATTGCTTGGACCCCATAGATTACAGCGCATAGCTTCTTCCTCCACAGTGCACGAACTCACGGTTTGGAGTCCGCGCTGGCTACCATGTTTTTTAGAAAGTGGACCCCCCCGAGGTCTCGTCCCATTCCCCGGGACTTGCTTTCTATCCTGGGTCGTTGTTTTGACACTCCAGGCACCCGGCGAGTGCCCCCCTGAGGTGCCCGAACCTGTCCGTCCCGTCTGCGTCGCAGCGCGAGGGTCGTGGGGGGAAACGCGTGCGCAACCGCATCCGCGGCCTCCGCTAGTCCAGCGATCGCAAACATGGATTCAGGGGGCGTGGGTTCGCGACGGGCCCCCTTTCCGTGGGAAATCGCGGATTTCCGCCGCCGAGCGAGGCGGCACCGGCCACATTCCGGGGAGGGCGCCTCCCCCGATCCATGGATTTGGCGACCGCGCGCCAAATCCATGGATCGCTGATCCATCTCTGCGCGCCCCCGACCGACGGGGAGCGTTTTCGTCGCCGGTGCCCCGCGCGGAGCACGTGCCCGTGCGACCGCGCCTCCGCGGGAGATCGCGCCCCGGAAGCCAGGCCACGGCGGCGCGCGCCAGGCCCTTGGGCCGCCTCCCCGCCGATAGGGAGCGTCGGGGTTGGACAGACCTCCTAACCCTGACACGTCGATTGAGGAATTGGCCGTTTTCGGTTCGCGAGAGGGCGTCGCGGCCAGCATTTTTGCGGGTCCAGGTCCGTCGGTTTCGGTCCCAGGCCGTTTTCACTAAGGGGAGGTTTACTAAAGGGAGGTTTGTCCATTGCCGAGAGCGTTTTGGTCGCAGACGCCCCGCGCGGAGAACGTGCCCGTGCGACCGCGCCTCCGCGGGAGATCGCGCCCCGGGAAGCCGGGCCGCGGCGGCGCGGGGTGTGCGGAGGCGTGCGCGACGCCCGCGGGGTGCGTGTAGCTTTGGTGTCGTGGCCGAGGCGTCGGCGGACGGCAGAAGCAACTTGTGCCTTGCGTCAAGGAGGTGAGGAGGAGGAGGAGGAGGAGGAGAGGAGGAGGAGGAGGAGGAGGAGGAGGAGGAGGAGAAGGAGGAGGAGGAGCAGGAGGAGGAGGAGGAGGAGGGAGGAGGGAGGAGGGAGGAGGGAGGCGGCGGCGGACGGTGGAATGAGCGTTCAAGCCGTTCTCTCTAAGCACCAATTGGAAAAACCCCCCGAGGAGCTTTACACCAACAGGGCTCTGGAAGAAACTCTGGTCTCCTCGTGGGGCCAGAGAATCGAAGAAAAGGACCAAGGGGCCAAGCGGCGTCTGCGCCGCTCCTTGGCCTCAGCTCGATTCCGTCTGATGCGTTCGAGCTGTGCCGACGAAAGGGTCGGTGGGGGGGGAGGGGGAGCAGGAAGGAAAAAGGAGGGGGGAACCCCGTCCTCGGGGTCAGAGGGCGGCCCGGCCTCGTTGGGCGGGTCGACGGGCGTCGCTGCCGGCTCCGCGGCTGGAGAGTCCTGCGGCGGAAACCGAGGATCCTCGGCAGGGGAGGGGGGAGAGGAGGGAGGCCGCCAGCGGCTGGATTCAGGATCACCACGCTTCCTGGAAGTCGCGGTGGGTCGGGCGAAATCTGGGGCCTCCCAGAACTCGACGCCAGGATCCCAAGGAATGTGAAATTCACGCAGACAGCAGGTGTCGGTGGGGGTGGGGTCCTGATCCCATGGGTCGCCTTCATACGTAGCAGTAACAATGGCATCCGTCATGGCCGTAGCTATAGCTGTACACATCCGAGTCGGGTAGGTCTTCTTCGCACTGGTTTTGAAGCTGAGGTCCTCGTTTTTGCCGAGAAGCGTTTTATGTACACCATTGCCGTGATTGCATTTGCCGTTGTTGCAAGCCGTAAGTTTGCCGTGCAAAGTGGGAAGACGGAGCGACATGATCCTCGTCGGGGCACGGCCGACTGTAGCCGGATCTGCATCATTGAGGGTGCACTGGTCGAAATCCGTCGTAGCAACAATGGGACAGCATTCCAGAGAACGGAGAGGCATCCACGCAAAACTTGAAACTGCCTGGCCTCTCCACCAAGCGGGTGCTGGGTGCTCCATCCACCCGCACGTCCCTGCTCTGATGTGTTCGGCGAGCAGAAGCACAAGACATTGCAGGAGCTTGTTACCTACTTCGAGCTGCTGTGCCTGGGTCGGAGAGGCCCACGGAACACCCCAGAAATACTCGGCAGTCCTGAGTGGGGGGGGCCCCCCCTCCAGCCATCTAGCTGGGCACCAGGTCTCGCAGGGGGGTCCCCCCCCTGAAGCCCAGACTCGGCGAGCTCTGATGTGGCCTGCCCATTCGTCTATTGTAGCTTGACGGGTCATATCACAGCGTATGTTGTCAATGGATATGTCGATAGACAGTGTGACAATGTGAATATCTTGACCGTATTCGGCATTGTCGATGTTGTGTTGAATATCGCCCTGACGACGACGACCACAAAATAGGTTTAGTATGTAGACCTCACGTCGCTGCACACGCCACGGCACCTGTTGGGTGGCCAGATGTTGAAAGTCCTGCGGGCGGAAAAGATAATGTCTGTCCGAGAATTGGGCCTCTGGTGGTTCATCTGGATCGTTCTGAACTCTGGGGGGGCGCCAGATCTCCTCCAGGGTCTCTTGGGCCTCGGGGGTAAGCTCGTAGAAGGCACCTCTGAGGAGCTCTTTGGCTTCGTCCTCATCGTATAGGGCAAAGACTTCGGCTGCTTCCCAAATCAGACCGTCGTCGCATACCGTAGTGGTTGCTGGGTAGGCTGATCTCCATCTGCCCAACCCGGCACGACGCTGGTCGGCGCATGCCTGACGGTCACGTGCTGCAGCTTGCTCGGCCTCGTCGGCCGTCATCTGAGCTCCGTGCAAGAAATGTGCTAAACAGCAGCGGGCTGCGTCGTATGCCAAATGATTGCGAAGTTGTCGGCGTGATGCGAATTCCATGGAACATGCACGACACACTGCTTTGTCCCCCATAACCCTTTCCACGTGTTGGACCATGGTAAAGTGTGTACGTATGATATGTTGTCGTAAAGCTGCAACCTTAGAGTAAGTGATGTGGCACCAAGGACAAATATATTGTTGTGCTGGTGGTCGGTCGGCAGCCCGCAAGGGATGATCGGGATGTGAAACTGGAAGTGGGAAGCCTCCTTCCCGAGCGCACTGGAAAAAGATGCGCTCTGCACGTGCTGCCAATGCCTGGCGGGCGGCGGCTTGTGCTGCACCAATCTGCGCTGCTCTCAGCTGACGTCTCCAGGAAGTGATGGATCTCCGAATGTGTTGTTCCCACGGGTGAAAGCTGTCAGCTGGGTCCGGGAAATCCTGGAACGATTTTGTAACTGTGCGGAGCCATCTGAGATCGTCCAATACGTGATGTAGCCATGTAGTCTTGGCGTGCTGCCGCGCGTGCTGTGGCTGTGGTGGCGTGGTGCGCAGTGAGAGCATGAGGCGATACACGTGCGCGAGCATACCTAGCAGAAGGTCGGATCCGTAGTGAAGCACTCGTCCCAGCAAGCGTAACCGATGCACGCGTAGCTGGACGTCAAGGTCCGACCGTTCCACGTGGGCTAAAACCTCGGAGTCAGGAACAGCGTGCTCGTCATATCTCTGCAAACCTGCTGCCGCACGATATCTCATAAGTATGTTGGTACGCAGTACTTTGTGTGCGCCGTGCTCAATATTGATCCATGTGCCAGCGTTGTGTAAGAGAGAGGAGGAAATGAGCGCATCTACAAACCTCATCTTCATGGCGGTGGCGCCGGCCTCGTGCGGCACACTGGGGAAGACACGGCGCCTTAAAATCTGAGATGATTGGGAGATACCTGCAATGCGGTGTGCGATTTCTGGCCCTGTCGCTCCCCGCTCGTCGATGATAGTACCTAAGTGGGGGTATTGTCGGACCGCATGTATGGTGAAATCTCCAGCACTGTCGGAATGTACTTGAAAGACCCCTTGACGAGTTTTCCAGAGCTCCAGTCGGGCCACCTTAGACTGTTTCCCCCAGAACTGGAAGAGCAGCTCGGACTTCCCTTTCTTAAAGTTGAGGCGCAAGCCTCGCTCCGCGAAGCTGGACGCAACAATGCCTGCAACGTCGGCGGCTGTGCTGATCAGCCAGCACGGCGGCCCTAAGACTGCGAAGGCTCCGTCGTCAAAGAAACAAATCTCCAGGGCGGGTTTGGTGCCGACAGGCTCGTGGTGAATAAGCTGCGCTAAGGAGGCACCAGGGAGCACTGGGACCTGGGTGGAAAGCTGTAGGGCTTGCAGACGTTGATTGGCTAAGTGAGTGCACTCAGCCATGATGAAATTGAAAACGACGTCCCCCAATGGTTGACCTGGCACCGTCCCGAAAGTCGAAAGCGCGATAAGGTCGGACCCTGGGTAAGTAAACCAAGATCCGTGGTACGATGATGCGATTAGCGCCTGCAAGTGAGGACTGATGGAGGCCTTCTGGAGGGCAGGGGGCTGACATCTGAGCCTCTCGAGTAACCTGTGCAGGGCTGAGGGTGGGAGCCCAGTAGTTTGTAGAAGCATGGCGAGATCTTCGACCGTGTGACATGAGGCCATAACCAACTGACGTACTGATTTGTAGAAGGCCTGTACCACATCCACTAGTAGGAGCATGAGGGACGTGCCCTGCGACTCGGCGAGGTTCTGCAGGGTACGTATCGCTAAACCCGCCAGGTCTACGCCCCGACCTGCTATGCCCCCGTACTGCGAGTCCCCTGCAACCAGTGGTAAGATGTCGGCAAGTGGAGTGCGGACCAGGGCGCGAAACTTTTTGCCGATCTGCGGCGACACCATAACTGCTCTGGATGAAACTGGCCACGAGGGATCCCCAGACCTCTTCCAAATGTTCCAGTATATGCCTCCTTTCCACTGTGTAGGTTCCTCGAGTCGTGTAATGGCCTTAGTCACGATCGGAAAGTAAAGTTTGCCTAACTCTGCACCGAAAGCTGCGACGAGCTGTCCTGATAGCCCGTCCAAGCCGGGAGCCGACGCACGCGTCCTGCGGCATGCTGTCTGAAAGTCGGCTAGGGTGGGAACGAAGGCCTCGACAGCCGTAATGTTGCACACTAGGTCCTGAGGGAGAGGCGGCAGTGAGTCCAAGATGCTCTGTGCCTGCTCCGCTGGAACGATGGCGCTGAGCTCCTCGGTACCGAAGTGTTTCAGCCAAACATTGGCCGCCTCCAGGGTAGTGGTCGCCGGGGTCCCGTCGGGATGTCGGACAATCGGGAGAGACCGAAGCATAAGTCGCTTTTTGGAGCCAGCCCCCATACGTCTCAGCGTCGCAAAGACTTTGTCTGTCTGCTGTTTGGACCATTCCGATTGTAACTGTGTGGCAAGCTGCTCGTAGTACACGGTGGCATTATCCTTGGATCTTTGTTTGATCACAAATGTGCTGTGTAACTTGAGAAGCTCGCGCATGGCAAGAGACTTGTGCCGCATGCGTGGGAGATGCTCGATGACGGTCTTGCAAAACTGCTGGATAGACAGCCCCCGTTGGTAGCTGAGCTGCTCTGTGACATTGGCGAAGAGAGTGTTGAAACAGCCTTGGCCTGGTCCCGTCGCGTGGACTGCGCATCTGAGCCATTTAGCCCGATGTCTCCTGGAGTTGTCCTGCCCCTGTAGATTGGCTGATACCTGTAGTGTGTATGTCGTCATATCGTACACGTACTCGTAATGCGTAATACTTCGCTGCACATACTGTACCAGTGGTGCGGGGGACGGCGGCGTACCAGTGATGGTAGAACCAAAGAAGTACATGTCCATGTGCCGTCCGTCGTGTGTAAACTGTGCCCACGCGAGAAAGCAGAGCGCGCGTGTGGCCCTCATGAGTAAGACCCGCAGCTGACGAACCGTGCGCATACTGAGCGTGCGGTGGTCAACAGCTTCCAAAGTATCGGCTTGGATCCAGTTTTGCCTGGGTGTAGTGCCCCTGGAGGTGGCACGGACTGGGAACGCTTGTTGCATAGCCCACCGCACGTGCTCGTCGATGATGTGCGTGTGATCCGTGCTGTGCGTGTCGAAGTCAACACAGGGGGCTTCACTGAGGAGCTCCTTGAAGAGGGCCTGAGCCTGGGGGTCCCGATAGAGAGCGGGGTCGTGCGGCACACGGTGTGTCACCGTACGCTGTTGTATGTATGCGGATGGCGGGAGCATAAGATGCGCACCTACTGCTTGATGATCCTCGTTGGTGACCGTGAGGTCGACAACTGCATCCACTCCCTGTCTGAGCACAGCGACAGGGTCCGAGACTGTGACATAGTCGCGACGCTTGGACTTAGTATCTCCCTTGGGTGCTGACCAGGACCCCGAGAGCCCACTGTAGGAAGGCAAGAAGGTGGAGGGGGCCCATTGTTCCGTAGTGAGGAGGAACTTGTGGAAGTGGAGGCCGGGCACATTTTCGGTCTCGGGCTCCTCGGAGCCGACGGCGGGGGAGGTGAGGCTTCCCAGGGCCGCGTTGGAATCGATAAGGGTGATCAAATGTTCGGCTCCCTGACGCGTCTGCTGTACCAAGGTTGTGGTGGCTCGCCACCACTCTGCCAGCTTCACCTCGGCTGTGGCGAGCGTGCCTCCAGCACGTGAGTGAGGCGCGTGAAACACCAGCACATTGATCGATAGACCAGTACCTCGCACAGCAACCACCAGGCGGGTGGGTTCTGCATGTAAAACACGGCACATATCTAGTGTGATGGTGTAACCTGGCATATATTCAAGCTTGCTGTGTACCCAAAGCGCACATCCCTCAGTCCCTGCTGGCGTAGCTGAGGAGTGAATGACGAGATAGTCCCCAACATTCTGAGTTTTGTGGGCCCGAAGGCGGGTTTCCATGGTGCCCACCAGGAGGTAACGTTGGGCCGCAAAAGAGGCCGCAAGTTGCATGACACGTCCAGGACCGGGACCGTACGTGTCTGGTGCATTAGACCACATACTGGGATGTAGTGTGAGTACGTTAGCTGCAGCCACCCAGAATGTAGGATACTGTGGTGTGTCTGGCCCTGCCACTGCACGTGGCTGTGGTATGCCTTGTTGGAGGGAGGTGTTAGCTGCGTTGCCAACGCGCATCGGTGTGCCACCTGAGGCGGGATACTGTGCACGTTGATCACAAGATAAATATTCAAGCCACAGCCATTGCAGCGCCTGTTGGTGCCATGGCAGATCAAGCTGAGCACGCCACTGCACGTCTGGGGTCGGAAGGAGGAGAGACATACTAGCGAGTCTAGCAACTGTGTCGGCCATCTCGTTCCACGGGTGGTCGCTGTGTCCCGGTGTGTGATCCCAGTAGAAACGCGTGCATGTGCGTGTGAGTACCTGTACCAGGCCATCGAGGGTCTTCTTGAGGTCTGACAGTTGCCCCATAGTGGCTCCCAACGCCGCGCTGTTGATCACTTGCATGTTATCCGTATGTATGGATACCATGGGTGAGGTGGGTGTGGAGGAGAGGTAGCGGAGAAGCCACGCGGCAGCCCAAATGGCGGCCTCATATTCAGCCATAGCGGAATGCAATGACGGTGGGTATGCTTCTGCAGCTGCCCTGAGAGGGCCGCCCTGAAAGCCAATAAGCCAGCGATGGTTTGGGGCGGATGCAAAAATAGCAAAACCCCACGCAGGTGGGCACGCGTCCCCGTCCCAGTTTTTGAAACCACCCCCAGTCCCATCAGTGTAGATGTCGATACGCAGAGGTGGGATGCCTGGGTCGGACGTAAGTAGACCTGACAGGCCTGCTGTCGTAGCGGAATGCCAGAACTGGGAGTAACTGAGGAGGTCCTTACAGATAGGGATATCCCATTGGTGCTGCAGGAGCTCTTTGGTGGGGCCTAGGTCGGGAAGGGGGCTTTCCGAGAGGCCTATAACAGTACCCATGACCTCAGGGGGAGTGGGGCACTGGTCGTCTGCATTTTGAAATCCCTGAGACGTGAGAGTGGTACTCACGCCAGCACGATAAATAGTTGTTTGTCAGTTCGGCTGCTCCTCATGAGCTGGCCGCACACTGGGCGGATCTTCTTCTCCGTGAGCATGAGCGGCAGCTGCGGCCGGGTCGAGCTCCATCTGGTCCTGCTGGCACTGCTGCTGCTTGGCCGCGGCCGTGTCCTCGCCATCAGAGTCACCCACTGGCAAAGACTCGGCTGCCTGTTGCCGACGGGCCTTCTCGAATGCGCTCTTCAGGACTCCTCCCCGCGAGCCAGCGCTGCCGCTGGCTCCTGGGCCTGCGGTCTTAGGCGCGGCTCCTCCAGCGCTGCGGCTGCCTGGTCGGCCTGCGGCTTGGCGTGCGGGCTTCTTCGGCGGCACGTTCACGATTGCTGACTCAGCGGCTGTCTCTGGTGGAGCTGGCCAGGGCTGGGGGCCTGGGGCAACTGTGCGCTGGGTTGGCAGCATGCCTCCAGACGGAGCCTGGAGCGGTGGTGCGCCAGCGGCGGGCACTGCTGCGGGTACTGCCTGAACATGAGCTGGCGGTGGCGCTGGTCCTTGAAGTTGTAAGCCTGGCAGGGAGGCAAGGGCCGTGGTGATCGCTGTCATCTGTGCCGCGAGCGTCGTGACCTGCTGGGTCAGGGCTGCGTTGTTGGCCTGCATTGCCGCCAAGCAGGCCACCGCGGAATGGGGTGATGGCTCGGTGGCCGCTGGCGCCGCAGTGGACGCCTCCGCGTGGGGGGGGGCCAGGCGGGGCGCTGGCTCCTCCCTGCCTCCTGGGCGGAAGCTGTCCTCCGGGCGGTCGGTCATGGTCATGTCTTCTTCGTCCTCGGCGTCGGCTGCCCTCTGAGCGGCCTCCTCCTTGGCCTCTAGCTCTTCGAAGTGCTGGAGTAGTTCTTCGGCTTTCTGCACGTCTTCTGAGAGCGAGCGTGTGAGGGCGACTGCTGACTTGTGGGCCTCGAGAGCCTCGTCCTCTGCCTTCTGGGCGTCACTCAGGCGCTTGCGGATGCGGTCGACGTAGGCCTGCTGCTGCTGGGTGCGCGTCTTGGAGTCCCTGGCATACATGACCATGTAGAGGGTGACGGCGTAGTCTGACTCCAGTTCGCTGATGCGAGCTGTGCGCGCGCCAATGGAGTAGGCGCTGTAAATTTGCTTTTCCAACGCATCAAGGCTGATCTTGAGCTGGTCTCTGTGCGCTTTGATCTCTTTGGGCTTCCTCGGCATCGGCAACCATAGCCGGTGCTTCTGAGCTTCTTCTGGGAGTGCGGGACGAGGAAGTGGCGGTGCATCTTCTGCTGGTACGTGGCGGACAGGGGCTTGTGCTGAGCGGGAGCGAGGCGGTCGACCACCTGATGAAGCCGTCTGCCACCAGAAGTCATTCTTCTGCCACGTGTTGTTGTTCCATTGGGGCTTGCCTGTGCGTAACTGCTGACGCCATGGGCGAGCTTCTTCGTCTGCTTCTTCTGAATGCGATGTTGCTGTCGATGGCGTAGCCACGGGCTCACAAAATCGACAAATTCTGCTGCTGGCTGGATTGGTGCGCTGGCAGTCCTTGCATTCCCAGAACTTGTACTTGGGCGGGTAGGATCCTCTGGGTCTGCTTGGCGTGCGTCGTGTCGGAGTCGACATGGCACTATGATGTCTAGCAAGGATCTCACGAGCTGCCGCGACACGGAGGAAGGCTCTAGCAATCCCTCTCTTGGCGCGGAGCCTGCGATGCCACGCTGGTTGGGGCGGTCGCCGCGTGGCGATGCCGGTGGGCTGGCGGCCCTGTCGGGGGCACGGCCGGCCTGACGCGGGATGGCGGGTCGGCGCGTCTAGCGGCAGTCCCGGAGGCTTCGCAGGTACCCTGTGTACCTGCAACCCACAAGCCTCGGGCCGGGACGGCAGCTGAGGAGGGAGGAGGGAGGAGGGAGGAGGGAGGAGGAGGAGGAGGAGGACAGAGGAGGAGGAGGACGCGGCGTAGGAGAAGTAGTACGAGAAGGAGGAGGAGGAGGAGGAGGAGGAGGAGGAGGAGGAGGAGGAGGAGGAGGAGGAAGGGTAGGAAAAGGAGGAGGAGGAGAAGTAAGAGTAGGAGGAGGAGGAGGAGGAAAAAAAGGAGAGGGTGACAACAGGCCACGCCTCATTTTCGCCTAACGTCAAAATGAGAGGGGGAGTGGCACTGGTGCGGTGTCGTCGGCCGCCGACGCCTCTGGGTATGGGATGTGTTGGAGGAGGTCTGTCCTAACAGGGGCGGCGGGGCGGGTGCTCTCTGATCATCCACCGCACCGCGAATCTGCCCATCGAATGCTCGACTCCCTACAGCCTACAGACGTGGCTAGGAGGTCTACGTTGAAGAAAAGAGTAGAGGGGGGAGGAGGAGGAAGAGGAGGAGGAGGAGGAGGAGGAGAAAGAGGAGGAGGAGGACGAGGAGGAGGAGGAGGAGGAGGAGGAGGAGGGGGAGGAGGAGGAGGAGAAGGAGGAGGGGAGGAGGAGGAGGAGGATCAGGAGGAGGAGGAGGAGGACCAGGAGGAGGAGGAGGAGGACGAGGAGGACCGCATAGTGTCGAGACTCCCAGATCTTCGTTCGGCTGGCTTGGGCGCCCGCGAAAGTCTCTTCTTGCTGCAGACGTACTGCAACGGTTGCGTCACCCACCTCTTGCGGGCCAACTACGAGGACGGCGGCTGGACTGCAAGAGTGGACGAGGCCATCGTCAGGGGGGTAGAAGACCTCCTCGGGTGCTCGCTGCGCGCCGACCAAAAGACGCAGTGCTTCCTGCGATTCGCACACGGACGCCTGGGACTGACCTCAGCGGCGGAGACGGCTGCGGCAGCTTACCTTGGAAGCTGGGCGCTGTCTTTGAAAAGTGTGCGGACGTGCCTGGGCGTGGTCTCTTGGCAGAGTTTTACTGCTCGGTGCCCTGCGGTGACTGACTCCATCAGGCGGGCAGAGGCGCATTTGCTGACGCAGGGGGGCGGAGGCGGAACCTTCGAGGCGATGGACTGGGCCAGTTGTCTCGACGAACCCTTTGCTGGTCGGCAGGGGCACTGGACCGGGCTGCAACGGAAGCGGGCGCGCGACCAGCTGCTACAGACACTGGGGGAAGACGGCCGCGTCGATCTCCGCTCGGCTGGAGGGCCAGGGGCCAGGGGTAGCTCGAAATCCCAGTCGCCAGGGGCGGGGAGACGCCAGCGAAGATCCCAGACGGTCACTTCCGAATGGCCCTCGCAGACCGCCTGCGCTGCGACCTATGCGCCCCTGGAACGCTGTGCCGGCTCCAGAGGCAGGATGGCACAGTCTGTGGCGCGCTGCTGGACAGGCGGGGAAGACACGCGCTGAAGTGCCCTTGCGGCCCTTGCAGAATGGGCAAGCACGACGCGATGCGCGATTTTGCGCGGCCTACCACCGCAAGGTCACAGGCTACGTTGCGACCACGGAGCACTTTGCTGCAGCCTGGCACCGGACCAACACGAGGACTGCGAAGTGGGAGGAAGCCAAGCTGGACGTTGCCACCCGCGACGCGGTGACGGGCACCGCGGTCTACCTGGACGTGAGCATCGGCTGCGCTCACAGCGACGACCAGTCGCGCCAGCGGGCTCGCTCCGGCCGGGATGGCCTTGCCGCCCAGACCCGCGAGGACGACAAGCGACGGAGGTACCCACCTCACGGCGGCGACCTTGTCCCAGTCGTCTTCGAGACCGGCGGGCGCCCAGGTGACGCGGCAGCGGCCTACGTGCGGTCCCTGGCTCACGGCTTGGAGGGAGCGGCGCGCACCGAGTTGCTACGGCATGCCTGGAAGCAGCTCAGCTGCTTGCTCCAGGTTGGCAACGCCGAGGCGCTGCTGGCTGCCATAGGCACTTGATGCCTGATCCGCATGTAGCCGCGCTGCCCTGGGCAGCGGCCACTGCCGACGACGCCCTACTTTGACGATTCGACCGCCGCCGACGACGATCTCTGACGATTTCCTGCAGTAGCCAGAAAACGACCTCTGCCGGCGACGACGACCACCAACGACGACGACCATTACCGACGACGGTCTCATACGACCCCCCGGAGCGACGACGACCGACCGCCCCCCGTCTTCCCCTTCTCCCTTGTTCCTTCCCTCTCTCTCTTCGGGCTGGCCGCCCTCGCCGCCCAGAAGCGGCCTCCCCTGGCTCGCCTTCTTCTCCCTCGACGGGCGCCCCTCTCCCGCAAACCAAGCGGTCGCCAAAGGCACCTGCCCAGGGCCTCTGAATTGACTTGCGTCGTCTGCACTTGGGTGGGGTTTCTCAGCAGTGGGCCCCACCTCGGTTTAGCACCTTGGCCCGCCGCGGGTTGTCCCTTCCCGGTCCCCGTTGGCCTCGAGTGATGCTGGGAGTTGTTCGTTTCCTTCCCCCCTTTTCTCAGGGCGGAGGAGGAGGAGGAAAAAGAGGAAGAGGAGGAGGAGGAGGAGGAAAAGGAGGAGGAGGAGGAGGAGGAGGAGGAGGAGGAGGAAGAGGAGGAGGAGGAGGGGAGGAGGAGGAGGAAACTGCCATGGGCGATTGATTTTGGGCGGGCATGCACTGCTCTTGTCTTCTGGTCCCGGTAGGAGAGCGCAAGGCCTTTGCGGGGGGGGGGGGGAGGGGTGGCGCTTGCGAGGCCGTACCTCTCTGGGCGTGATTACTTCCCCCTATGTAGCAGTCCTAGGGGGCGGAGGCCAACTTCGTGGTTGGTATGGGGACACGGGTACTACTGGCGCTAAGAGTTACCTTCCAACCTGCGGGGGTGTCTACTATGGGAGTGTCCCTTTCGTTATAGGGGTCGGTTTCCCAGGGCAGGGCCGGCCGGCTTGTCGTACCCGGTTGGGTTTCATCTTTCTCTGATCCTTGGGGGGAGGGGACGTGCTCCGTGCTCGTCATGGTCATGGGTGGCTCTGTAGGGTCGGTCAGACTGGTGCGAACCATCTTTTTGGGGCGTCGGGTGGGGATCCAACTGGCCAGCCATAGTCTTGTCGTGGGCCGTTCCTCCTTCTTGGGGCAGGCATGATGGGAGGGGGAGGAGTAGGAGGGGGAGGGGCGAGGAGGAGGAGGAGGAAGGAGGAGGAGGAGGAGGACGAGGAGGACGAGGAGGAGGAGGGGGAGGGGGGAGGGGGAGGAGGGGGAGGAGAGGGCGGGAGGAGGAAGGAGAAGAGGAGGAGGGAGGAGGAGGACGAGGACGAGGACGAGCTCCGAGGGACTAGGACGAGGGACGAGGACGAGAGGCACGAGACGAGAGACGAGGCGGGGGAGGGGAGGAGGAGGCGGAAGAGGAGCGAGGAGGTAGGAAGAGGAGGGGGAGGAGAAGAGGAGGAGGAGGAGGAGGAGGAGGACGAGGAGGACGAGGAGGAGGAGGAGGAGGAGGAGGAGGAGGAGGAGGAGGAGGAGGAGGAAGGGGAGGGGAAGTGAGGAGGAATGGACCCTCTTGGGCCCTCCAAGGACGCCTTCGTGGTGGAGGCGTCGCCGGGCGGCAGGTTGCTCGCCGCTCTCTACACGGCGCGCCTCGCGGCCGAGGGCGACGCCCACGCCGAGGCGGACGAGGGGCTCCGCGACGGCCCGGTGATCATGGCTTGCTTTCCACCACCACCACCACCATAAGTTGGAGGGGCGGATTCAGCTTGTGCCTGCTTCCTCTTTGTACACGTGTACCCGTTGCCCTGCTAAGGGAAGCTATGATGTGTGGCAGGTTGGCCAGGGCATGCTCGCCCGCGCCCTGTTCGGCGTCACGTTTTACCCGTATGGGCAAAGCAACAACTCCTTTCCCTCTTCCATTTCCTCCTCCTCCTCTTCCTCCTCCTCCTCCTCTTCCACCTCCTCCACCCCCTCCTCCTCCTCCTCCTCCTCCTCCTCCTCCTCCTCCTCCTCCTCCTCCTCCTCCGCCTTCCCCCCTCCAACTTATGGTGGTGGTGGTGGTGGAAAACAGGCCCATCAGGTGATGCAGATCGTCGCCCTCAGTGCGGACCCGGAGGAGGGTCAGGGGCCACGCTGCTGGGATGGGCGCGGGGGTTCCCAGACCCCCCCTCGCGCTGGAACAAAAAATCTCGGTGGGAGGTGTTTTTGTCGCCATGTTCGGCCTCCAGGGGCCCCTTGCCGAGCCCCCAGGCCGTCAAAGAACGGCTCGGAATGAAAACCCGGTCCTTGGGGAAGGGGTCCTGACCTTGGGGGGTCGAGGTTGTGAACAGCTCGTGATGTCAGGGATCTGCGGGCGCGCGGGCTACCAGTGGGTGCCCACACTTTCACTGAAAGGCGGCGCCTCAGCGGCGCATCGGCGAAAGAGTTGCATGTGCATGTCTGTGAGCTGCTACTGTACCTCGGAGCTCGATCCCTGGAAGGCTTTGTGCACATGGCGCGCGAGGGTGCCCATAATGGGTAATATCTGGACTGACCTAGCTAGACGTGAGCCACACATGCCCCAAGTGGTTCAGGGAGGTGACATCTCGGTCCGGGCTAAGTGGGTTCCGCCCATTTCGCGGAGTTCTCAAACCACCCTGAGCCACTTGGGGCTATTCTCACCCACTTACAAGCTAGGTTAGGTCAGATATCGAAGACGTCTACGGCGAGTCACCGCCTATGCGGCCAAACGATTTGACAACATTTGGCCACTTAATTACTGGACCATGCGTTTCCCCAGCCGTTGCGGAAGCCCTTCGGGGACCACGTGGGGGAGGAAGAGGAGGATGAGGAGAGGGAGGAAAACGGAGGATGAGGATATGGATGAGAGGACCTTTTGGGAGCTTATTGGGTCGTTCTTGGGCCCTCTTGGGAGCCTCCTAGAGGCCTCTTGGAGGCCTCTTAGGGGGCCTCCTTGGGTCTCTTGGGGGCCTTCTGGGGCTTCTTTGAAGCCTCTTTGGCTCCCTTACGGCGTTCCTGGCCCGCCTCACGCCGTCGAAAGCCGCCTTGGGAGCCTCTTTGGGCCGGGTCGTGTTGAAGGCCATCTTGGGCGTCTTGGAGGCCTTTTGGGCCGTCTTGGGGCCCTTTGGTGGCCGTCTTGGGTCATCTTCGAGGCCTCTTGGGCGATCTTGGGGCAATCTTGGGGGCCGCTTGGCCGTCTTGGGCTGTCGGAAGTCTGGTTTGAAGCAAAGGCCAACATCTTTCAACCAATTTTTTGTAACATTAATGATTTTGGCCACTTCGGGCCTTCCTGGGAGACCTCTTGGAGGCCTCTCGGGCCGTCTGAGGGGCCTCGTGGGCGCCTTTTGGGCTGTCTTGGGCCATCTTGGAGCCATCTTGAGCCGTCTTGATGGCTTCCTGGGCCGTCGTGGCATATGTTTGGACCATTTGGGACCCTCTCGGGGCTATCTTTGCCGTCGTGGAGGCGTCTTGCCAGCAATCTTGAGCCATTTGGGCCGTATGGGAGGCGGTTCGACCCACGAGAGCTGAATTTTCGGCGGTTTTCGGAGCGGCCGGCGCAACAGACCGAAGCCCCAGGGGGAGTCTTATTCTTTTGCACGGCTGTGTTCTAGAGCTCGGACCTCTTTATTTTCGTTCGTCGTCGTCACTCGTTCGTTCGTCGTTCGTCTTTCCCCCCCTGGCCACAGAAGGAAACTCCTGGAGGAAGGAGGCGAAAGTCTCCTGTCTCTCGCAGCTCCTTGGTGCAAGAGCCAGGGCACGTGTGCCACTTGTTTGTTTTGAACCAAGCACCAGCAGGCATCTAACACGCCAGGCACTCCATGTGATAAATCAACAGTGGGCGGCGGATGACGGAAAGCGCGCGTAGCGTCGCGACCCGTTAGCCGGGAGAAATGACAAGGGGGTGTGGGGGGGGGGGACAGGCAGCTTGGGCCTCAGATCTAATAGCCCCAAGTTTCGGCAATTTTCGGCCCAAGACGGCCCAAGTCAGCCCCAAGAGAAAGGGAACCCCCAAGAGGCAAAAATTGGCCCATTCCCAAAGGAAAACGTACATGTTCAGCATATCCGCTACAGAGTCCACAACGGCCCAGGAGGCCCCCAAGACCACCCCAGAGGCCCCTAAGACGGCCCAAGTGGGCGTCAAGACGGCCAAAGAGAGCCCCAAGACGGCCCAAGAGAGGCCCCTGAGGGTCCCAAAAGGTTCCCAAGAGAGCCCAAGGACCCCCGGGAAGGCCCGGAAATGCAATATTCTTTGATTTTCGCAAGGTTGGTTGCTCGATTTGTGTATGTCGCACCGAAGCCTTAACACCAACAGGGCTCCAAGACACTAAGCCAGCGACCCCGCGCCCTCACAAAATAAATGCGCTTTCCGTCCCCACGCCAAGCAGGTCCAGTTGCTTTGGGCCCATCCTGCCACCGTGCTTGGGATGTGGGCCGGAGTCCTCAGGGATGCTGCTCGGGGTCTCCTCGGAGCGCTGTCCGGGGCCCCTGGGGGGCGGTTTGGGGGGCATCTTGGGAGCCTCTGGAGGGCGTCTTTGGGCGCCTCTCGGGAGCCTCCTGGGGCTTCCTGGGGCCCCCTTGGGGCCTCTTGGGGGCTGCCCTCAAGATCTGGACGCCCGAGATGGGCACGGAAAGACTGGGTACGATGCCCGACAGCAGTTCTTGTTCATTCTGAACAGGATTCGCTGTCCACGCCGCCGCGGCCTGTGTCCATTCGAGACAGAAGGCCGCCTGTCCAACAGCGGCCGCTGTTGGTTCGGGACAACATTTGTTGTTGGGCATGTTGCCCATTCTTTCGGTACCCATTTCGGGTGTCCAAACAAGAAACTTACCCACCCTTTACCTCTCAGGGCCGCAGGAGCTTCGGGGCGCTCCGCTTCGTGCCAGAGGCACGGTGGCGGACATAGCCTCTCTGGCACCCTCTTCTGATAGTTAGGCCCCGTCCTGGCACAATGATTGCAGTCACCATGTGGGACAAGCCAATCACATGGACACAGATCGAAGGGGCAGATCCGGTCAACATCGATCCCCTCCGAAGAGACAACGCCCCGCGGGGCTCCAGCGTCGCCGGCGTTGAGCGACTGGCCTTGCTGAGCCACCCAGGGGCCTCAAAGCAGCAGCGACCCCAGGCGCGCCCAGGGGTGAAACCAGAGGGGGCGGGCTTGGTCGGAAAGCTCAGTCGCCCGTACTCTCGGGACTCCAGTCGGGCTCCCCCCAGCACGGGAAGCGTTGATCATAGGGGAACAAGAAGTGACATAAACATAAAAACTCGGAGGTCCGCGCGGATTTCGCGGATCGGCGCTGGACCCCCCTCCCTGGCGCGCGGAGCGCGCCAGTGGCGGCGCCGGAGGCGCCGCTTGGGGGCCCCAGCGCCGATCCGAGAAATCCGCGCGGACCTCCGAGTTGTTGTTATGCTTATGTCACTTTTTGCTCCCCTATGATCAAGAACAGCTTTTGCCGGCGCGCAGCTTTTGCAGCGCGCGACTTCACCCTTGAGGGGGGTTCCGAGCAGGCTGCAGCTTTTGCCGGCGCGCCGGCGCCCCCGCCCCGCCGCCTCCCAAGGCGCGCGCCCGCCGCGTGTCGGGGCACGGCACGCGGGCGCGGGTCCTCGGCGTCCGTTGCGCTCCGCTCCCCCATCCCAGCAGCGCTGCCCCTGAGAGGAGGGGCAGGGAGCGGGCGGCCTCCTGAGGTCTCGGGGGGGAAAGCATGGCATGTTCTTTCTGGGTGGAGGGCAAAGGGGTGAAATCGGAAGTGCCGTTTCGATGGATTCTCGAGGCTTGAATCTGCAGAAGGGGAATCACGAGACGGATAGGGATTTCGCCCTGAGCACTCCGCCCCAAGGAAGTGCCCAGGAAAAACGAACCTCTGAGATCCGGGCGTGGCAACTCTGCCCACGCGGAGCGGTTTCGCCTGGCCGCGGGCCCCGCGGGCTATACCAGCACAGGGTCGACCGGGCTCGAAGCATGCCGCGCAGGGATTGGGTCTGGGTCTTAGCAGCGTTTAACCGATCCCTATCCCCTATCCCCATCCACATCTCGAGCCCCACCGTTCAGAGCGTGAATGACCTACCCCGCTTTCGCTTCCAGGCAAGACCAAGTCATACCATACGCCTCCTCGTCAAGCGGCCTGACCAGTACATGCCGTAGTTTGGCATCGCTTGGTATCTCTTGGAAGCGAGGGTGGTCAAAAGCGAGGTAGGCTTGTTTGCCCCCTAACCGTCTCACCACCTCCGTTGGGGAGATGCCCCTCGAAACCCGAAGAGAGCAGCCTGTATTCTCATCCAGGGGGGGTAGATCGGCCAGTGGGGCCCGGTCCACGCTGGTGGGGATGGGGATCGGTTGAACGATGCTCAGGGTCTGCGGTAGTTCGGTAGCACATCAAGGGAGCTTGGCGTACCTTGTCAATTACATCTGTTGCGTCGACTGGCGTCGATATAGCGTCCGGGAATCGATGAGATAGCGCCGATTTAGCGTCGATTTAGCGTCGACTAGCGTCGATTTGCGCCGATTCGCAAGAGCCGACAAGATGGTACAGGAGGCCCCCATGAGTTGCCACCGAACGGTAACAGTTTCTCGTGGTGTTGTGCTACGCCGGATCTCAGAGAAGCCGAAGGGTGCACTGGCAGATGCCAGACCTGGCCAGGTTGCCGGCGGGGCCCAGGAGGCACCCGCCTCGACTCGCTGCGGCACCATCGCCACTCTAGGCTTCCAGCAGCGGCGGTCGGCCTCGGGGGGCCCTCGCGGGGCACCTCGGGATGAGAAGCCGGCCCCCAGGAGTGGGGCCCAGGCCTCTGGGGATCCGCGCTGTGCTGGAGATCCCAACGCCGGAGTTCGAGAGGGAGGTGCGTGGGGCCTCTCCGCTCGGCTGGGAGGGCTGCGCACCGGTGGCTGCGAGGGCCCCGGGGGTGCAGCGTATGACGTGAAACGCTGGGGGCAGCCTGGGCCGGGACCGCTCTGGGCAGCCTGCGATGAAGATTGCTCTTGGGGCCCGCCAGCGCTCGGGGCAGGGTCCGGCATGGGATGGCTTCGGCTTGTGCGCAGCTGGCTGCAGCAGGCCCCCCGAGCAGTCCCAGACAGGATCGCGCCGTTGAAGCCGTCGGGGCGGGAGGTGATTCGCAACTTTCTGGCCTGGGGGGCCCTCGCCGGGCCCCAGGACCTTACGGAAACGACTCAGAATGAAAAGCTGGTCCTGGGGAGA
>CAUYUJ010016104.1:194913-234913 GCA_963575745.1 Prorocentrum cordatum
AGGCCCGACGGCGCGCGCAGCGTGGCGGGGGAGGACGAGGTGGCGCGCGTCATCTGGGACACCCTCGCCGAGTCCGGCCTGGTGCCCGAAGGCGGCGGCCCGCCCGCGGACGACGACGGCTCCTTCGCCGCCCTCGGCCTGGACTCGCTGGACTTCGCCCGGCTCGGCACGCGGCTCTCCGAGCGCTTCGGCGTCGAGCTGCCCACCTCCGAGCTGCTCGAGCAGCCCTCCGTCTCTGGCCTCGCGGCGAGGGTGCGGCTGGAGCTGCAGTCCGCGACGTCGGGTGGCAATCGCCTCGCGAGTCAAGCTTCGAGCGAAAAGTGTGAGCTTGACTGCGCTGCGTCTCTCCTCACAATGTTGCGCCCACATCAATTGAGCGACGAACACAGTGGGGTCGTCTTCACCGGCATTGGCGCGTAAGCTCCCCGCGTAAGGTCCTGCGTAAGCGCCCTCTTCTCCAATGCAGCGTGCCGCGCCCGCGACCCGCGTAAGCCGCCGCGTAAGGTCGCTGCGCCATCTCTCGTAAGACCACTTTCTTTTCGTCGTCCAGTTGTCTCTAATCAAGCTCATCCCCCCCTGAGGGTGATCCGTGCACAGTCAGTTGCCGCCCGTCTAGGTCTGAGGGGGGTCCCCCAGCGCACCCTGTCCCGGGGCTGAAGTGCTGAACATTTCCCCAGGGAGTCGTTTGACACACGCGTGACAAAATTGGTTTGACATTTTTCTGAGGAGACTTACGCCATTCCGCCGACCCTTTAGAGGAGAGCAGCTCACGGGGAGCCCAAGATGGCTTCTGGAGTTTGGAACTCTCTTGTTTGGCATCTAGTCGCGTTCGACCAAGCGCGCCACCATGCCTGTCACTTAGACAAGATACCTCTTTGGAAGCTCTCTTCGAGCCTCTTCGGGGGCCTCTCATGGGCCACATGCAGGATTGTTCGGTCCTTGTTGGTGCCTCCTGGGGCATCTTGGGGTCTCGTGGGGGAGTATTCGAAGCCTCTGGGGGTCCAAATTGGGGCATTTGTGGGGGGTCTTGGGTACAGCAGCCCTTCTGAGAAAAGCCTTGCATCTCGGGCCCCGTTGGGCTCTTGGGTGGTCTTGGGGACCTCGGCCGTCTTGGGGCCCTGCGGGGCCATCCTGCGGCCCTCGGGGAAAGATCTTGGGCTGCCTTCGGGCGATCTCCGGGGCCTGTGGGGCCGTCGTGGAGCGAGGGGGGCCCTCTTGGGCGCTCTCGTTGGACGTCTTGGTGGCTCGTGGGCCCGCCAGGAGGGCATCCTGGGCGTCTCGGGGCGCTCTCGGGCGATCTCGACGCCGTCGTGGACCGCCCCGGGGGCCCTGCGGCGGTGACCTGTCGGCAAGTCAGCCACTGCGGTGGCGTCAGGGGTGGACCTGGAGGCTCTGATGGGGCGTGCTGAGGAGCCCGTGCTCGCCCTGACCTGCCCTGCCCCCCCCCCCCCCCCACTAGCCTCAATCTGCATTTTGGACGTCGGGAGAGGAGGGGGGGGGACAGGGGCAGCCAATCACCTCGCACACCTCCTCGCCCCCAGCCTGGAGGGCGGGCGGGTGCGGGCAAGGCGTCCCCCAGGCTGGGCGCGGTGCAAGTGATCTCCGCGTGTCCGCGGGCCTGGGGTGGGCGGGGTGGAGTCGGGCCAGTATGGCCTCCAACGTGGCGCAGCAGTTTTTGTTTTTGTTTGGCCTCGACCGTGTTTCCGTGATCGCTTTTTGCGTTGTGGGCCCGTCGTGGTCACTTTTCCCTGAAGCCTCAAGAGGCCAGGACGCGAAGCAGACAGAGGGCTGCAGAGACACCCGCAGCCCGAGAGCAGGCCGACTCCGGGACGCGCTCCAGAGATCGCCGAGCCCCCGCGCCGGCGCGCGCTGGGGCAGCTCGACCGCGCGGGCCCGCTCACCCGACCACTCCAGGGGCGGGGCGCGAGGCGTTCTTTAGGGGGCCACATGCGAACCCTACCCCTGCCCACCACGATTTCTGAGGGGGAGGGTGGGGGTCATCTCGTTCGGGAGCTCTCGAGCGAAGGGAACCCCACCCTCCCCCTCGGAAATCGTAGGGGGCAGGGGTAGGGTTCGCATGTGGCCCCCTATTCTTCGTGAAGGCCGACGGGGCGCGGAGCGCCTCGCGCTGCGCGCGCCGCGGCCCCCGGGCTGCTAGAGAGCTGCCCCCCTCCCCGGGGCGGCCTCGGGGCGCGGGGATCTCGGAGCGGGCCGCGCACCGCAGGGGGGGGGCACGCTGCGCGGCGCCGCGGTCCCGAGCTGTGGCTCTTGGCTCGTCGCTCCAGCGGGCCAGGCCCACCGGCCTTCGGCGCGACGCTTTTGATTCGCGGGTCGAGAGCGCACCTCTTCCGGTCGAAGCTGAGCGGGCCGCGCGAAGCTTGAATTAATCAGAGATGGGGGAGGAAAAGGGGGGCGCAGCCTCAGAACGAGGCCGGGAGGAGGTGAAGCCAAGGTGCACGCTTCCACTCCACTGACCACTGCCAAGGTGGTACGGAGTCACGTCATAGCAGCGGACAGGTTCATCTCCACTTGTTTTTGTTGATCCGATGCTTTGGGGCCGTTTGGCAGCCACTGAAGTCCCCCAGAAATGAGCCATGCCATAGTACAGGGTTATGCCATAGCAGTGGACAGATGCATCTCGAGTTAGTTGTTTGATTCGATCCTTGTTGGTTCTTTGGCGGCCGTTTTAGTCCCCAAAAATGAGCACCCACGCCTTGAGGTTTCCCCAGCCTCCCGTCCGGCGAAGCGGAGCGACACGCTGCCAGCTCGCGGCGCACCGCGTGTCGCCGGGGCCGCCGTCGCGGCACGCTGGGCGTATGTCGGGCCTGTCCCTCGACAGGAGGTGTATTCAAAAATAGCCCCCCCAAAAAATCGAGGGACGACTTTGCGATTCCTTTGTGCCACTTTTGGAGCATATCTGGAGTATTAAGATTTGTCCTCCAAATCCGCCTGTAGGCGGACGTGCCCGGCCTGACGCAAGGCAAAAGTTGGAGTGAGCGCAGGTGGCCGGGCGCAGCGTTTTTGCTGCCGTGGGGGGAGGGGCGCTTCGCGGCCACTGCCGGCCTCGGCCTGCGCGCATGGCAAGGACGGCGTCTGGTCTGTCGTGCTCGTCTCCGTCGCAGGCTTGCCCAGCGGGAGTCCGCCGGGCGCCTTCCCCATGTTCTGCGCCCTCGCCCCAGCTCGGGATGCAATTCCTGGGAGGGTGAGTTCGGCCTCGGCGCGGGCATGTCCGTGGTCGAAAACAGTCCCAATTCGGCAAAATCCCGCTGATTCCAGGCAATTCGTTCGATTCCGGCTTAGTCTTGGGCTGACTTCTGTTCAATGGCTTGTACATCGTGCCAACCAGCCCTTTATATCGTTTTGACGAAGACCTCCCAGCAGTTGTCACTTGACCTGGCCATCTCGTTGCAATGTCAGACTGGTGCCCAATCTCGATCTCGTACCTGCCGTTGGTCCACGCTGTGTCAGGTGCTGTCGGAGCGTGCGGCAGTGCGGTCGTTTTGGTGGATCGGGGCGCTGGACACGGCGCATGGGCTGGAAAGTTTCAGGCGATCGCAAACATGGATCAAGGGGGCGTGGATTAGCGACGGATCCCGTTTCCATAGGAAATCGCGGATTTCCGCCGCCGAACGAGGCGGCACCGGCCGCATTTTGGGGATGGCACCTCCCCCGATCCATGGATTTGGCGACCGCGCGCCAAATCCATGGATCGCTAATCCATGTTTGTGCGCCCCCGGCTAGACCTCTTGTAAAATTGCACCTTCGCCATCGGGGGCCCTCGCCTGTCCCCAAAACTGGTGTCTTTTCCTGTGCCCGACGCGGGTCCGATGCAGACTCGACGCGGATTTGGCGCGGAGTCGACGCGGATTCGACACGTATTCGACACGGATCCGACGAGTACGACGTGGATTCGACGCGGATGCGGCGCGGCTAGGGCCGCGACGGGACAGACAAGGTCCCCTTGGGATGCAACATAATGCCTCTCGTTGCGAACAAGTCAGGACGTGGGGATTCTGGCAAGTGTTCTGCCTCCAGGGGGCCCCGTAGGCCCCAGGCCGTCCAAAGACGGCCTGGGATGATAGCTCGTGTCCAGGGCATGGGTCCACGCAGCGACAGAAAGTCGCGATCTCGGAGTCCTGGGTGCCCATGCAGTGCCAGCCCCCGCGCCCTCTGTGCCCCCACACCGATGCGGGCGCTCGTCCCTGGGCCTCCCAGATGGGTGTCGGAGCGAGTGCGGTCGGAGGGTCGCATCGTCGAGGCCTCTGCGATGCGGCCCCATGTGGGGCCCGATCATTTTTCCGCGCCGACGCCTCGGATGCGTCGCTGGCACCGCCGACGGATCGCCGATTCATCGACGACGTATCTCGAAGAGGAAAAAACGCCATGAACATAAACTCTTGGCGCTCCGCGCGGATTTCTTGGATCTGCGCTGGACCCCCCCTCCTTGGCGCGCGGAGCGCGCCAGGGGCGGCGCCGGAGGCGCCGCCAGGGGGGGCCCAGCGCCGATCCAGGCAGTCCGCGCGGAGCGCCAAAAGCTTGTGTTCATGGCGCTTCTGCTTCCGCGAGATACATCGCCGAGGCATCGGCGATGCCCTGCGACCCCGCGACGGCAGCTGCGCCGACCCCACCGCTGGGAGGCTCCTCCTCCTCCTCCTCCTCCTCCTCCTCCTCCTCTCCTCCTCCTCCTCCTCCTCCTCCTCCTCCTCTGGCGCCTCTCCATGCCCGCTTGCGCGGGGCGGCCTCCCCCTGTTGCGGCTCGAGGGCCCCGCCGCCGCCCTCCCCCCGGCTCTCGGGCCTGCCGGGCCCCGCCGCCCCTGCCGCGCGCCCGGGGGGGCCCACGGGAGCGGGGCCGGAGAGGGGCAGCACTTTTGGACGTCGGCGGCGTGCGAGGGGGGGGGGAAACCCTGAGATCTCGGCGTGGCAATTTTTCCGCAGCAGGCGTGTTCGCTCAATTTTTTGGGCCCTGGGACCCTCACAGATCGATCCGGCTCGAAAAATGAGGCGGAAAGACGGGGTCCGGGGCTCCGGGCGTGATTTTCTCCGATGCTGCATTTTTGCTTCCGCTGGTGAGAAGGCCTTCTCCTTCTCACTTCCCCCCCTCGCTCGCCGCCACGAATGTACATTGGGTTCACTTTGTCTGGTTGGCCCAAAAGGGGGTCCAGCGGAACGAGGGTGGTGCAATAGATTTGGTGCAACAAATTTGTGGGGCTGCAGTATGTTCGGAGCGTGCAGGTGCGCAAATGTATTGCTGGACTTTCGCGCGCAATACAGCATCCGCAATATAATGCAATACAATTCTCCGGCGCAATACATTTTCAATACAATTGGCCCAAATCTATGGCAGCGCCCCCTTGTCTGCTGGACCCCCTTGTAGGTCGACCGAACTTTGATTCTTCTGAAGACACCACGGCTCTAGTATCGTTTAGGGATGCGCAAAACATGTCATAGCCAGCACGGTCACGACAATCTCCGTTTGGCACGCTCGAGAACAGAAGTATCGAGGTGCTCGAGGACATGAGCACAGAGGATGCCGAGGTACACCTCCCACGCACGCCCAGCGACCCCACAGGCCCGCCTTCTGCGCGCAGATCGAATTTGGCCTCCCAGAGTGTCAAAATATCCCAAGGAAGCCCAACACACAAATGCTTGCGTCAACATCAACTTTCAGAGGTGCGCGCGGGTTTTGGAATCGGCGCTGGACCCCCCCCACCTCCTCTCGTTGTGGCAGAACCACCGCGGGAGGTCTTTGGCCGTTTTCGGCCCCAGGACCGTCAAACAAGCATCCGGGGTGAAAAACCTGTCCCGGGAAGGTGTCCAGACTTAGGTCGGGCATGTCCCCCTACAGGTGGATTTGGGACGAAAAATATAAAAGATATCAAAAAAGCCCGCAAATAGTTTTAAAGACCTAGAAAAATCGTCCCTGCAGACTATTGGGACTGGATTTGAAAAATCGTCCCTGCAGACTATTAGTCGACCCTAGAAAATATAAAAGATATCAAAAAAGTCCCAAATAGTTTTAAAGACCTGGATTTGGGACGAAAAATCGTCCCTGGACATTTTGTTTGGCTATTCTTGGGTACTCCTGCAGAGGGACAGGCCCGACGCCAGAGGTCTGGACCCCTCCCCGGCGCACGAGCGTCCGGAGGGACGCTGGAGGCGCCGCCCGCTGTGCTCAGCGCCGAGGAGTCCACGCGGGCCTCCGAAAGTCTCTCCCTCCTCCTCCTCCTCCTCCTCCTCCTCCTCTCCTCTCCTCCTCCTCCTCCTCCTCCTCCTCCTCCTCCTCTCTCCCCTCTCTCCTCCTCCTCCTCCCTTCCGCCTCCTGCTCCTCCTCCTGCTCCTCTCCTCCTATTCCTCCTCCTTCTCCTCCTCCCTCCTCTTCCTCCTCCTCCTCCTCCTCCTCCTCCTCCTCCTCCTCCTCCTCCTCCCCCTCCTCGCCCTCCCCTCCTCGGGTCGCCTACGGCCCCGGGGGAAACCGTGCAGGCGGGGATAGGGCTGGACTTAAGTCGGGCCTGTCCCTCTACAGGAGGAATGTTCAAAACTCGTCGAAAAATAAAGACTTATGCCACTTTGTCTCATCATCTTCGGAACCATGCCCATCCCCACCGATGCAGGGTAAGTTGGCTCTCCCAGCGAACCCACTCTAGGTGGGGATGGGCGCCTCGAAGCCCGAAGGAGGCGGTACCCAGCGGGGCCCTCGTCGCCACGGCTGGATTCGCCTCGGAATTCTGACCAGAACGCACATTGGCAGAGTTCGGGGGTGTAGCGGTATCGGTTAATGTTGGTTTCCCCCGTGCAACGTACACGTCTCCCGCGGCATCGTCGATTTTGGGCTCCGAAGTGGTACGGTGCATTGCTTGTTTGTTGGCCCGCAGAGCCAGGAAACTGTGCGCCGCACCGCGTTGGATCGCGGCCTGGTGAACGGGCACCGTTCTCGTAAATTGTCCTTACTGGCGCGGGGTCACCCGCCTGGGCGCTCTCGCTGTGCCAGGCCGTATCGGGGGCCGAAGTGGCCCGCCTTGCCCTCGCCTCCTCTTCCCGCATCCCTCCATGCCATCCCCTTCCTCCATGCTCACACGCTCCTCCTCGGCTCACTGCACCCTGCGACGGGAAACAGGGAGGACAGAACTGTGAAGGCACCGTTCGTGTTTGTTCCGCGGTGCCCTTCTGCTGCACTCCGGTTCCCTTTCCGTGGCCCTCAGAGTTCAAGCGCTGTCCGTCGCGCGGGCGATGGCGTCGGCTCAGAATCGGCAGGGCTTCTCGCTGGAGTCCCCGCAGGACAAAAAGGACAGCCATGCGTTTGATGTGCAATGCAACATGATCAGAGTCGTCATATCGGGATGTCTACAAGCATGGACCCCCACAGTATGCTGTTTTATTTTCCATGCGTAGTATGTTTTCTGCAAATCTGGATATGGCGCAGCCTATGTGTTGAAACTTGTGGTGCAAACTATGCGAGTCAATGCAGGTGGTGCAGTGTATGCGGTGCAGTTTTGTGTGGGCAGCGCATGGCATGCCACCAATGTTGTGCAAGCTATGTAGTGGAAGCCATGTGATGTAAGCTTTGTAGCGCATGCCGCATGGCACAGCATATTGCCAGATATAATACAAGATCAGAGTGAGGGGGACGAACGGTCATTCATTGTCCCTGGGTGCGTGGCTGAGGTGGGGACCCGTGGTGAGGATTCTGCTTATTGCGTTGTTGTTGGTGCGGTTGTTGCTGTTGGTGTTGTTGCCGTTGTTGTTGATGTCGTTGTTGTTGTTGTTGGTGTTGTTGGTGTTGTCGTTGTTGCTGTTGCTGTTGTTGGTGTTGCTGTTGTTGCCGTTGTTGTTGATGTTGTTGCTGTCGTTGTCGTTGTCGTTGTCGTTGCTGTTGTTGGTGGTGTTGGTGGTGGTGTTGTTGGTGTTGTTGGTTGTCGTCGTCCCACCCGCGACCCACCCGCGACCCGACCGCGACCCATTCCGCGTCCCACCCCGCGACCCACGCCGCGACCGACCCCGCCACCCACCCCACGACCCACCCGCGGCCCAGACTCTTATCCGCATCTGCGGGGTGCTACGTATGTGTTGCAAGCCATGTGTGCAATGTGTGTTGCGAGCTTTAAGTCGGGGCCTGTCCCTCTACAGGAGGGATATTCACACGTAGTCAAAAAATATTTCTGGGGACGATCTTTTGACTACTTTTTTTTGCATGCTGGAAATGTTGTCAGAATATGTTCAATGTTTCGCCCAGAATCCCCCTGCAGGGGGTGCACCCCGCGCGACGGCTCCAAAGAAGGCGTGCTTTTCCCGGCGCTCGCGCGGCGCCCACGAGGGGCGCCCTAGGGCGGGCACGCGGCGGGAGCCCAGAGGACGCCGGCCAGACTGTGGAGTAGATCGTGGCTGCTTTCTGGCGCCTGTTTCGGGCAGGTGGGGTCTCCCCCAGAGGCAGCACTCTTGCAAAAGCAGTCGCACGGAGCAGAGGAGGTCTGGAGCCAGACAACCCCCCCTCCCGGCTCCAGACTGTATGGATATGGCGGCCGTCAGGATGTGTGAATGAATGGGGATGGGCAGGAGGCGGGCGACGACGACGAGGAGAAGTCGAAAAAAACAGCTTTGAAGCCTTTGAAGGCCGAAAGACCGCCGACTAATAAGCAGAGGAGGCCTGGAGCCAGACCCCCCCCTCTCCTCCTCTCCCGCTCCTTATCATTGTCTTCATTGCTCGTCCTCGTCCTCCTCCTGCCCTACCCTGCCCTGCCCCAAGAGAGGCTGAAGGCACGTGCGGACCAGCAGCTCCAGCGAGCTCCGCTCTTGAGGTCTCACGCTGTGAATGTTGCCCTGAATGGGGCTGCGGATTTTGAGGGTGTTGGCTCGCCACAGGACGTCCAGGGTGCTTCTGGATCTGCGGGGCCTCAGTCTGCCGCCGATGAAGTTATCGTCGAGCTCCAGGGGCACCAGGTTCTGGTGCTGTCGTGGGCGATGGTTTGTACGTTTTGTGGCTCCTACCAAGCGTCGCGTGGCAAAGTAGCTAATCGTAAGCTGCAAGCGGAATGTCTCGGGGCGTCGGAGCACGGGCTGACCAGATATCGGCAGACATATGCCATTTCTGCCATCAAGGCTGGTCGCCACCCTAAGACGGGCATGTCTTTAAGACCCGTCAAACTTTCTCATGCAAGGCCCGTGCTCCCGTCCCTCGGTTGCACGACACGGTCTGGCGCTGGTCCTCCTCCTCCTCCTCCTCCTCCTCCTCCTCCTCCTCCTCCTCCTCCTCCCCCTCCTCCTCCTCCTCCTCCTCCTCCTCCTCCTCCTCCTCCTCCTCCTCCTCCTCCTCCTCTTCCTCCCCTGCCCGTTTTCCCCTCTTTGGGGCTCCTGGGTGGCCCTCGCCGCCACGGCTGGCTTCGCCTCGAAGTCCTGGCCAGAACGCACCCCAGGAGAGGTCCTGGGAGCAGCGGCATCGGTACCTTTTGTCAAGGGCAGAAAAAACGCCTTTGCCCTGGTTCACGAGGCGCTGTGCTCTGAAACTCCTGTGGGCTGACAGGGTAAACCCTGCGTGATGTGCCGCGTCCTGGCGGCTCTAGGCTTTGGGGGTTCCCAGGAGGTTTACAGACCACGCACTTGTAACCCAGGGTAGGGTCGTTTTCTTCATCCCTCAATTTTGGTAGGTAGGCAGGTAGGTTCTCAGAGTACGTAAGACCCCTGACCGAAGCACCGTGTGGGACATGTGTTTCATGGATTGCTCGTCAGTCGGTTCCTCGAAGACGCCCACGTGCGGCGCATCGCCGTCGCCCCCCGCCCTCTGGAAGCGCCGACGTGGCCGAACGCTGCGGCCAGAGTCTGGCCGAGCTGGAATTTCCCCCGGCCGTTGGGGAAGCCCTTCGGGAAGCACGTGGGCACGAAAAGAATAGGAGGAGAGGGGTGAACACGCAGGAGGAGGAGCCCCCTCCGAAGCCTCTTCGGGCACTATCGGGGCTTCCTGGGAGCGTATTGGAGGAAAGGCCATACCCCAGCGCATCTCAAGGTCTCCTGTAGATCCACTGCTTTGGAAGGGGTCGCAAACGGCGAAATTAATAGCAAAGTCAATTTGATGTTGCCGATTTCAGCGGCGATGCTGAAAATGTGTTCACGATCGAAGTGCTCGCGAGTTTCCGCCGATAGTCACGCCCAAGCTCAAGGACGCTGCAACGATTTCCGAGCCAACACGATTACGCATATGCCCCACACACTACAAGAGTACGCGGCATGTTGTACGCTCATCCTGTTTGTTTGATCGCGTTTCTTACAGATCAGCAACGCTACTGCTTAAGGAGAAGACCACTGGCAAAGGGAAGAGAAGCACGGCGCCCGGTGGTCCTCCGGCAAAGGCTCGCTAGCCAAGCAAGCATCAGACACCGCGTCGTGTGCAGAAGCGATGAGGTCGGCCCTGGGAACCTGACAATGCCACGAGCCAGTCCAGAGCCTTGGCATCGCTCGGACGTGTGCATTTTTCTTTCGGCGAGGACCATCGAGGAGAATCCTTGATCATTTGGCGAAAAAAACCACGCACGAAACCAAAACAACACAGGGAATCGACGTCCGAGCGATGGCCAGGAGCGGAAGAAGCACATTCCAGAATCTGGAGTCTGTTCCACAACCCCATGAACGACCCACAATCATCGAGACCTCCGTGTCTCGATCGATTTGCCGGGGGCCAGCGCATGACAGACACCAATCATTGTCATCGCAAACCTCTGGAGTGACCGAATTTCGGAAGAGGAGGGAGGAAGCGGGAGGAAACATGGTGCACACCTGGACCACGGAGTGTGCACCACACAGTTCGACTTCAGATGGGAGACTCGACTTAGAGCGCAATCGTCCAAGGCCAAACCTAATCAAAGGGATTATGATAGCAAACAGGCATATCAATATCAACCTGCTGCCGAGGTCCCCGAAGATCGATTCGACCCCCCCATGCGGGGGGAGCACCAGCTTCCCTGACGGCCGCAAGAAGTCACCGCGCAGCGCGCGGAGCGCAGACATCCAGGATTAACCTTAAGTCGGGCCTGTCCCTCTACAGGGGGAACATTCAATAATAGTCCAAAAATACTCTGGGGACTCACTTTTGCCACCATGTTTCAAGTATTTGGGAATACTTTTGGAGTATTTCTTACATTTGTCGCACAGGATCCCCCTGTAGAGGGACAGGCCCGACCTACGATTATCCTGCCGAGAAGCACAGGGTGTCTCGAGGCGCGCCCCCGCTGGACCCACCGCCCGTTTGAGGCCCGGGGCGTCGGCGCCTCGGGCTCCTCGCCGGCTCCTCCTCGGGCAGCGAGCGGCTGGAATAAGGAACACCTACTTTTCGGGAGGGGCTCGGTCGTTCCTTGGGCTTGCACGCGTGATGTTTGTCGTTCCGTTTCGCGTTCTTCCTCATCTCTCATTCCTTTACGCGCCCTCCCCCTAGGACCCGCCCTGAGATCCTGGCGTGGTAGTTTTTTTCGCAGCAGGCGTTGTCGCTCAAGCTCGGGCCCCATTGGACCCTTACAGATCGATCCGGCTCGAAAATAAACGCAGAAAGACAGGGTCCGGGGCTCTGGGCGTGTTTTTTTGCAATGTTGCAATTTCTTTGCAGCGTCGGATCTCAGAGCGACGGGACCCCCGGGGGACAGTGTTCTATTTTGGAGACCCCCACCCTATTTCCGCCCCCGTCAGTGACGCGAAAAGGGGAAGATAATCGATTTGCTTACGACGTTTCGTCTCTCGATTCGTTCCTCAATGTTAACAAAGACGACGACAGCGTCTCACACACGCCGAAGGGTCGGCAGATTTGTTCAATCTAGGGTCCCCTTCCCCCGGCCGGTTTTTCATCCTGAGCAGCTTTGTTGACGGCCCCGAGCCCCAGGAAGGGCTCTGAGAGGCCGAAAACATATGCCGAAAACGATTAAACAAAAGTGTTTCGATTTTTTCTAGACGCCAGATATATGGGGTGGATTCTAGATACGCGTCTCCATTGTATCCAGGCCTCCCACAAAATGGGGCAGGAGCAGATGGGGTCGGAGGATCGCGCCGCGTCGCCAATGCATCGCCGATGCGGCTCGATATGGAGCCCGACTTTCTCCACGCTGTTGTCGCAGATGCCGTGTTGACTTCGTCGATGCATCGACCCATGCATCGGCGATGCATCGGCAACGCGGTGCGATCCTCCGACCCTATCTGCCCGGGATGAAGATCCTGTCCACGCTGTGACAAAAATTACGGCTTCGTAGTTCCAGGTATCTTTGGGGTTCCCATCGCCCATGTCTTCGACGAGGCTCCGGATGTGTGCGGTACCCGCCCCTGTTCAGTCCAGCACCCCTGGTGCCTCGGCCGATGCGGGCACGCGTTTCTGGGCTTCCAGATGGGGTCGGAGTAGATTGGGTCGGAGGAAAAGACCCGGGATGAAAAACGGGTCCTCTCTGGAAAGCCTACACTTTTGTTGGGATACGTTTGGACTCGATTGTGCCCTGGTCCAAGCGGGAGTCTCCCCCCGTATTGATGATGCCCAGATAACATGATCAGGTTTTCGAATATATATATATATATATATATATATATATATATATATATATATATATATATATATAATATATATATATATATATATATATATATATATATATATATATATATATATATATATATGCTCGCCCCCCCCCTATGATCTACCAAATGTCGTTTTGTAGCAAACGGCGCGCAGTGAATCAGCGAAACCACTTCAAAATCGGAGCTGCGCTCGCAAAGTGAGGCCTCCGCCTCACCACTTCTCCCACCTTCATCGTTGCCACGGCCGCATCGCCTTAAATCAGCACCACACCAACATTATCATCGTCATGACCATCACGATTGCAAGCTGGCCTGCCAATACCACAACGTTGCCATTACCGTCACAAACAGCATCACCACCACCTCCTGGACCACCATGGTTTCCATCATTATCTACTCTGGGCCACCACTACGATGGTAATCGTAATCATCGCTGCCCTCTGGAACACCACAACCATCATGTATATTACGTCTACCACGACAGCGACCATCCTCACAATTAGCACCTTCGCAGTCCTCACCATGGCCACCACCTGGATTTCCATCTCTGCCATCACCGTCTTCACCACTACAAGCTAACACCACTTTGATCACCTGCATCAAAATACCCTTCACGGGCTTCATTGCCGACGCAACCAGTACCACAGTCACCATGGTGGTGGTGGCAGTGGTGGTCCATATGATAGTGTTTGTGACGGCGATGGCAGCGTTGTGGTATTGACGGTCCAACTTGCAATCGCTGGTTTAATGCGAGGCGGCCGTGGCAACGATGACGGCGGTGGAGGCGATCCAGGTGGCGGGGGGCGATGTTCACAATGGAGATGGCGGTGGTGGCGACGCCCTAGGTGTTTGTCACGATGGTGGTGGCGATAACGAGCATGACGGTGTTGTGGGATGATCATGGCGGTGGGCTTGGTGACGGCGCTTGAGACTATGAAAACGGTGGTGTTGCAGAGTTGGTTACCTGGGTACTGGTGGATACAATCGTGCTGATGATGATGGTGGTGGTCGTTGTTAGCCACGTGGTGGTAGCAATGATGGCCCATGTATTGTCGCAGTGCAGATGATGATGATTGCGGTGGCGAAGATGGTGGCAGTGGCCGACCAGGGTTCATTGTTGCTGATGCTACTAGCGACGATGACGATGCCAATTCTGATGATGGTATTGTGGAGCTGGTGGGCAGTCGGGTCTTGTTCATGCTGGTGGCGTCGGTGGTCTAGGTGCTGGTGGTGATCGCGATGGTGGAAGTCCTGGTGTTTCTGATGATTGTCATGATCGCCATGATGGTGGTGCTCATCACGGTCTTGGATGTGGCGACGATACTGATGGTTGTGGCCAGCTTGTGGTCGCGATGATGATGGTGTCGGTGATGGTGATGATGTTGATGTGGTTGTCGATGATGGATTAAAGCTAATGCAATCGGTCCAACTGGTATTAGAGATAATGCTAATAATGTTGATGGTGGTGATGACGGCACTCTGGGAGGTGTTGGTGATGGTGGTGGGTGGGTAGGTTGCGAGGCTCGGAGAGAGTACAAAGGCCATGTTGAATCCCATTGAGGAGGGGGGAAGGATGACGGAGTACGACGTGGGTGAAGACGAGGACGAAGATCAGGAGGAGAAGAAGGAAGGCGGAATAGGATTAGTAGCAACGCCAAGAGTAATGTTGGGAGAAGGGAGGAAAATGAGTAAGGTTCACAACGGCCAGGCTCAGGGGAAGGATGAGGCTCAGGACCATGATAAGGAGGAGGATAGAGGACCATTAGGATCAGGGGAGCAGAATAGCAGACCAGGAGGAAACGGAGAAGTGTAGCAGACGAGAAGGCACGACACGTGCCGCATTCATCAATATTTCCATTATCATCTCAACTCGTACCGCAATCACTATGGTGACGGTAGTAATGCTGGCACACATGATATTGATTGTAACGTCACAGCGGGTTTGACGCGTCGGTAGCCCAGGTCGTAGACGTGATTGTCATAAACGCGATTATTATGATGGTGAGGGTATTGGGCCAGGTATGGTGGCGATGGTGACGGCCGAGGTGTTGGAAACGCTGCTTCCAGTGGAGTTGAGGCCGGTGGTAGTGATTATGGTCCCGGTGGTTGTGATGACGATGACAAAAATATCATCGGGGTGGGTGGGGTGGTAATGCTTGCGATGGTGACAGTGGCGATGTTACAGTTTTGTCTGCCCGGCTACTACTGCAGGTAGTCGTGATGATGATGGTGGCGGAAGTGTTTGGCCAGATGGCGTTGGCGGTGACGGCCCAGAGACGGGTTGCAGTGCAGATGATGGGTGTCTTGGCACATGGTGGCGGTGGCGGACCAGGTGGCAGTGATTGTGGTGTACTGGCGATGATGACTACATATGCTAAACGGTTATGTCAGTGTTGTCGACTTCGTGGCCAGGTGGTAATGATGTGCGCATGGTATTGATGGTGGTCGCTGTGATGGTCCACTTGTCATGCTGCCAAATTGAGTTGTTGCCAGTGGTGGTGATCCAAATGGCGGTGATGACGATGATGACGATAAAGAGTGCTAAGGTGGTGGGCGGGATTGATGTGGCTGGTAGTGATGGCGACGGTATTGGTGCGATGCTGCATGCCCAGCTACTAGTGGAGGTCATCGTGATGATACCGGCGTTAGCTGTTGACTAGGTGGTGTTCGCGGTGATGTCCCAGGGGCTGGTTGCGATACATATATGGTGGTGCCAGGTGGGAGTGATGATGGTGCAACTGAGGATGACGATGACGATGTTGATGCCACTGCACATGATGGTGTTGTGGTGTTGGTGGCCAGGAGGTAGTGGCATCATCGTGATAGTCATAGTGGTGGTAGTGATGGCCACCATCTTGATAATCGTTCGATGGAGATGATGCCTGTGAAGATGTGGTGCCCAAGATGGCGGTGATGTTGATCATGACAGAGACGACTATGATCTTGGTGGGTGGGACTGCTGGTGCTAGTGGCGATGACGATGGCGACGGTGATGGTGACGCTGGAAGTCTAGGTGATGCTGTCGATCGCGATCATGGTGGTGGTCTTGGTGCTGCTGGGGATTCTGGTTATCGTGTTGATGGTCCTCGCGGCGGTGATGGTGGCGATGATGACATCAGTGGCACTGCAAGGTGAGCGCCAGGGGAGGCTAGCTATATGATGGCCCTAAGCGCCTACACCCATCCTCCCTCGCTCTCGCTCTTACCCCCTCGCTCTCGATCTCATCTCCTGATCTGGGGATCACGCGTGACTCTTCCTGGCGCTGGTGTGTCTCTCTCTCTCCCTCTCTCTCTCTCTGCAGGAGACAGGGAGAGCGGGAGAACGGGAGGGCAGTGCAGTCTGTGGTAGCCCGGGCCCAGATTCCACCGCAGTCATCATCATCATCATCATCATCATCATCATCAGCAGCACCAGTATCGTCACCATCTTCACCGTCGTCATCGTCAGCGTCATCGTCATCGCCATCGTCACCGTCATCATCATCGTCATTCTCATCGCCACGATCACCATCGTCACCATCATCATCCCCATGGCATCGGGACAATTGTAATCGTCATCATCGCCACCATCACCATCGGCACCATCATCATCATCATCATCATCATCATCAACACAGGCGTCATCATCACCATAAGCATAGGACAGCAGCGTAAGTAGAAGGCTAAACTAGGATTTGAAGAGAAGGATGGAAGTGGGGATGAGGCAAGGAGAGGATGGGAAGGATGATGAGGAGTATTACAGTCAATGAAAACTTACTATACCATTCCCTCCTCCTTCTGCTGATGGTCCTCCTCCTCCTCATCCTCGCCCCACCTCCTGCTCCTCCTCCTCACCCCTGCTGCTGCTCCTCCTCCTGATTCCTATTCCGCCCCCTCCTATTCCGCCCCCTCCTCATCCGCCTCCTCCTCCTCCTCATCCTCCTCCTCCTGCACCTCCTCCTCTACCAACTCCTCCTCCTCCTCTTCCTCATTATCCTCCGACTCCTTCGTTTCATATGCCTCCAACTCCTCCTGCGCCTCCTCCTCTCCAGATCATCAGACTCCTGCTTCTCATCATTCTCATCCGCCTCCTGTGCTTCATCGTCCTCGTCTTCGTCCTCCTCCTCCTCATCCTCCTCTTCCTGCTCCTCCTGCTTCTCCTCATCCTCATCTCCTCATCCTGCTCCTCCTGCTCCTCCTCCTCCTCCTCCTCCTCCTCCTCCTCTCATCCTCATCCTCCTCCTCTACCTCTTCCTCCTTGCCCTTCCTCCTACATCTCCTCCTCCTCCTACCTCCATCCTCTCCGCCTCCTCATCCTCCTCCTCCTCCATCTCCACCTCCTCCTCCGCATCACTTCGGGCCCTGAGCGGCAGAACAGGAGAATGAGAGAGTCAAGGAGCGGGAGAGCGGGAGAACGGGAGATCGGGACAGCGGGAGAGTGGGAGAGCGGGAGAGCGGGAGAGCGGGAGAGCGGAGCAGCGGGAGAGCGGGAGAGCGGGAGAGCGGGAGAGCGGGAGAGCGGGAGAGCGGGAGAGCGGGAGAGCGGGAAAGCGGGAGAGCGGGAGGGCGGGAGAGAGGGGAGAGCGGGAGAGCGGGAGAGCGGGAGAGCGGGAGAGCGGGAGCCGGGAGAGCGGAGAGCGGGAGAGCGGGAGGTCGGGAGAGCGGGAGAGCGGGAGAGCGGGAGAGCGGAAGAGCGGGGGAGCGGGAGAGCGGGAGAGCGGGAGAGCGGGAGGGCGGGAGAGCGGGGGAGCGGGAGAGCGGGCCGTCACCCGTCACCCGCACCCGGGCACGGGTGGCCGTTTTCTCGCTCTCCCGCTCTCCCGCTCTCCCGCCCTCCCGCTCGCCCGCTCTCCCGTTCTCCCGCTCTCCCGCTCTCCCGCTCTCCCGCTCTTCCGCTCTCCCGCTCTCCCGCTCCCCCGCTCTCCCGCTCTCCCGCTCTCCCGCTCTCCCGCTCTCCCGCTCTCCCGCTCTCCCGCTCTCCCGCTCTCCCGCTCTCCCGCTCTCCCGCTCTCCCACTCTCCCGCTCTCCCGCTCTCCCGCTCTCCCGCTCTCCCGCTCTCCCGCTCTCCCGCTCTCCCGCTCTCCCGCTCTCCCGCTCTCCCGCTGCCCCGCTCTCCCGCTCTCCCGCTGCCCCGCTCCCGCTCTCCCGCTCTCCCGCCGCCCATCGGCGACCGGGAAGGGTTTCCTCGTCCAATCGGCGACTGGAGAAGTTGGCAGAAGATCGGGAGAGCGGGAGAGCGGGGCAGCGGGAGAGCGGGAGAGCGGGAGAACGGGAGAGCGGGAGAGCGGGAGAGCGGGAGGGCCGGCCCGGTTCTTTTTTCTTTCTGTTCTTAGTGAGAGCGGAGAGCAGGGAGCGGGGAGAGCGGGAGGGCGGGAGAGCGGGAGAGCGGGGCAGCGGGAGAGCGGGAGAGCGGGAGAACGGGAGAGCGGGAGAGCGGGAGAGCGGGAGAGCGGGAGAGCGGGAGAGCGGGAGAGCGGGAGAGCGGGAGAGCAGGGGAGCGGGAGAGCGGGAGGGCGGGAGAGCGGGAGAGCGGGAGAGCGGGAGAGCGGGAGAGCGGGAGAGCGGGAGAGCGGGAGAGCGGGAGAGCGGGAGGGCGGTAAGTGAGAGCGGGAGAGGGGAGGGCGGGAGAGCGGAGAGCGGGAGAACGGGAGAGCGGGAGAGCGGGAGGGCGGGAGAGCGGGAGAGCGGGAGAGCGAGAACGCGCCAACTGGGCTTCCTGGGTGGCACGGGTGGCCCGAGAGGCCCCGGGACGGAATGGCCCGGGCCTGGATGGCCACTCTCCCGCCCTCCCGCTCTCCCGTCCTCCCGCTCTCCCGCTCTCCCGCTCTCCCGCTCTCCCGCTCTCCCGCTCTCCCGCTCTCCCGCCTTCCCGCTCTCCCGCTCTCCCGCTCTCCCCCCTCTCCCGCCTCCCGCTCTCCCGCCTCTCCCGCTCTCCGCTCTCCCGCTCTCCCGCCTCCCGCTCCTCGCTCTCCCGCTTCTCCGCGCTCTCCCGCTCTCCCGCTCTCCCGCTCTCCCGCCCTCCCGCTCTCCCGCTCTCCCGCTCTCCCGCTCTCCCGCTCTCCCGCTCTCCCGCTCTCCCGCTCTCCCGCTCTCCCGCTCTCCCGCCCTCCCTCCGTCCCGCTCCCCCGAGTGCCCCCGAGAGTGGAAGTCAAGGCCCAACCCCGAGGGTTTCCGAGTGGAAGTTAAGGCCGCAAAGAGGCTTAGGTAGATCATAGGAGGGGGGGCGACCATATATATATGTGTGTGTGTATTTACCCGTGTTAGATGCGTTGTCTTGGCCTTCAGGGGAGGGCGTCCCCGTGTTATAGATTACCCAAGGAAGGGCTACCCTAGGCCTACCCCTAGGGTCTACCCCTAGGGCTACCCTAGGCCTACCCCTAGGGCCTACCCCTAGGGCTACCCTAGGCCTACCCCTAGGGCCTACCCCTAGGGCTACCCTAGGCCTACCCCTAGGGTCTATCCCTAGGGCTACCCTAGGGCTACCCCTAGGGCCCCTAGGGCCCCCCTAGGGCTACCCTAGGGCTACCCCTAGGGCCTACCCCTAGGGCTACCCTAGGCCTACCCCTAGGGCTACCCTATACCCTAGGGCTACCCTAGGGCCTACCCCTAGGGCTACCCTGGGACTACCCCTAGGGCCTACCCCTAGGGCTACCCTAGGGCTACCCCTGGGGCCTACCCCTAGGGCTACCCTAGGGCCTTTGCCGGAGGAGAAGCACGAGGATGAGGGGGAGGAGTACCGAGGAGGAGGAGGAGGGGAGGAGGAGGAGTAGGGTCTACCCCTAGGGCTACCCTAGGCCTACCCCTAGGGCCTACCCCTAGGGCTACCCTAGGCCTACCCCTAGGGCCTACCCCTAGGGCAACCCTAGGCCTACCCCTAGGGTCTATCCCTAGGGCTACCCTAGGGCTACCCCTAGGGCCCCTAGGGCCTACCCCTAGGGCTACCCTAGGGCTACCCCTAGGGCCTACCCCTAGGGCTACCCTAGGCCTACCCCTAGGGCCTACCCCTAGGGCTACCCTAGGCCTACCCCTAGGGTTTACCCCTAGGGCTACCCTAGGGCTACCCCTAGGGCCTACCCCTAGGGCTACCCTAGGGTTACCCCTTGGGCCTACCCCTAGGGCCGCCTTTGCCGGAGGAGAAGCACGAGGATGAGGGGGAGGAGTACCGAGGAGGAGGAGGAGGAGG
The DNA here is from genome assembly GCA_963575745.1 of Prorocentrum cordatum. Lineage (NCBI taxonomy): Eukaryota > Dinophyceae > Prorocentrales > Prorocentraceae > Prorocentrum > Prorocentrum cordatum. Next base: position 214,610 of record CAUYUJ010016104.1, read on the forward strand.
AGGAGGAGGAGGAGGAGGAGGGACAGGGAGAGGGAGAGGGCGGAGGAGGAGCAGGAGGGACGGAGAGAGGAGGAGGTTTTCGTCGGTCTTCGGCGTCTCCCTCGCGTCGGCGTGCGCTCAGGAAGGCGCGCCCCGCCGGGCACGCTCCAGACCCAGACAGTCGTCGTCGTCGTCGTCGTCGTCGTCGTCGTCGTCATCGTCGCCCTCCGCCTCCCCCTCCTGCTCCTCCTCCCCCTTCTCCTCCTCTTCCACTCCCACTCCGCCACAAAGGGCATCAATATGTAATCCGCCAGCAAAGCAAGCAATGCCTTTAATGTCCCGCCCGCCCGCCCGACCAAAAGAATCAGCTTGTAATCCGCCACAATAGTAATCAACTTGTAACCCGCTGCCACATGGAATCCTTTGTAATCCGCCACCAAAGCAACCAATGCTTTTAATGTCCCGCCCGCCCGCCCGACCAAAGGAATCAGTTTGTAATCCGCAATAAAAGAGAATCCATTCGTAATTCGCCGCACAAGCAATCATTGCCTTCAATGTCCCGCCCGCCCGCCCGACAAAAGGAATCAATGTGTAACCTGCCACAATAAGAATCAGTGTGCCACCCGCCACGCATGCAATCAATGCCTTTAGTGTCCCGCCCGCCCGCCCGACAAGAATAATCAGTTGATAATCCACCACACAGGGAATCAATGTATGTAATCCGCCACCAAGGCAACCAATGCAATTAATGTCCCGCCCGCCCGCCCGACCAAAGGAATCAGTTTGTAATCCGCAATAAAAGAGAATCCATTCGTAATTCGCCACACAAGCAATCATTGCCTTTAATGTCCCGCCCGCCCGCCCGACAAAAGGAATCAATGTGTAATCTGCCACAATAAGAATCAGTGTGCCACCCGCCACACATGCAATCAATGCCTTTAGTGTCCCGCCCGCCCGCCCGACAAGAATAATCAGTTGATAATCCACCACACAGGGAATCAATATATGTAATCCGCCACCAAGGCAACCAATGCTATTAATGTCCCGCCCGCCCGCCCGACCAAAGGAATCATATTGTAATCCGCAATAAAGGGTTACCCCTAGGGCCTACCCCTAGGGCTACCCTGGGGCTACCCCTGGGGCCCACCCCTAGGGCTACCCTAGGGCTACCCCTTGGGAAGCCTAGGGCCTTGGGTAGGGCCTACCCTTGGGAAGCCTAGGGCCTTGGGTAGGGCCTACCCTTGGGAAGCCTAGGGCCTTGGGTAGGGCCTACCCTTGGGAAGCCTAGGGCCTTGGGTAGGGCCTACCCTTGGGAAGCCTAGGGCCTTGGGTAGGGCCTACCCTTGGGAAGCCTAGGGCCTTGGGTAGGGCCTACCCTTGGGAAGCCTAGGGCCTAGGGTAGCCAAGGCCCCCGGCGATCTATACCGTCCCCGTACCCAAGCATACTTATGTGTCAGCCACGTGTAGACAAGTAGGTACGTTTTCAAGGATTACAATGGACACATTCCACTTTCTATATTTGTATAAGCCCGGGCGGGGGGATCCCCCCCCCCCCAAAACCGGACTCCCAGGATTTGGGGTTTTGGGACCCTCCGGACGGGCCTCGAAGCGGCCTCCCGGGCCTCGCAGGGTGTTTTGCCAAGCCTTCCCAGCACACTTAGGGCGCTCAGGGGGGTCATCGGAGACGTCCCAGAGACCCCCAAGACAGCACAAGAGCGCTCCAAGAGTGACCGACGTGACCTCAGGATGGCCAAAGAGGCCTCCAAAACGGCCCCAGGGGCTTCAAAAAGCCTCCAAGAGCACTCCCAAGAAGGCCCCAAGAGGCAAAAGTAATTGATTTTCTGTGAGTTGTTGGTGAATTTGGGGGTTCTCCTCTTCTCGGTTTCCCGACGCTCCAATACTGCAGTCTTTTGGGCGTCCGAAACCGCCTGGGAGGCTCCAAAATCGCCCCACAACTTTCCGAAAGGGCTTCCAGGCAGTCCAAGAGAGCCCCAAAACGGCACAACAGGGGTCAAAGATTGCCCTAAGAGAGCCCCATGGCGGCCCAAGACGGCCCCAAGACACCCTCCGAAGCATTCCAAATCGTGACCCGGTCGTTCAGGGCGACCGCGGTTGGAGGCAGGGTGGCCCGAGGAAACCCCCAGAACCTTCAGAACACGCCCAGGAGGCCTCCAGAAGGCCTTAAGCAAGCCTGAAACTTTTGTGAGGCCCCCAGAGGCTCTCCAAGGAGGAGCCTCCGCAAAAAGAGCTGAGGAGGATGGGGAAATGCGCAGGGTATGGCGAGAATGAGGAAAAAGAAACATGGTTGAAGGATAACGAATAACATCATTTTAACGGCGATACTGGAAAGGCAACAAGGAGTTATCGCTAAATTGTCGGCTTGACCTTCCTGCCATCCCGACTGCATACCAAACTTCAAGGACCAAGGTGCATGGCGCGAAGCGCCACTGCAGTCTTGTACCTAGATACATATATATATATACATATACGTACTTACATACATACTGCAGTCTTGTACATATATACATATATATACATATACATACATACATACATACATACATACATACATACATATATATACATACGTACATACATACATACATACAGACTCACATACATACATAAATACATACATACATATGTACATGCATGCATACATACGTACGTACGTACATACATGCATGCATGCATGCATACATACATACATACATGCATGCATACATACATACATACATAGGTGTATACGTATACATGCATACATGCACATGTATATATGCACACATGAATACATATCTATATGTACATATATGACTATATATATGTATGTACGTATGTATGTATGTATGTATGTATGTATGTATGTATGTATGTATGTATGTATGTATGTATTACTCTTCCAATACGTTTATAAGCCTGGGCGGGGGGAAAACCCGACACCCCCCCAAACAAACCGGACTCCCGGGATCTGGGTAGGGTTTTGGGACCTTCCAGACGGGCCTCGAAGCGGCCCCCCGGGCCTCGCAGGGCGTTTTGCCAAGCCTTCCCAGCACATTTAGGGCGATCAGGGGGGTCATCGGAGACGTCCCAGAGACCCCCAAGACAGCACAAGAGCGCTCCAAGAGTGACCGACGTGACCTCAAGATGGCCCAAGAGGCCTCCAAAACGGCCCCAAGAGGCAAAAATCATTGATTTTCTGGGGGTTCTCCTCTTCTCGGTTTCCCGACGCTCCAATACGGCAGTCTTCTGGGCGTCCGAAGCCGCTTGGGAGGCTCCAAAATCGCCCCACAACTTTCCGAAAGGGCTTCCAGGTAGTCCAAGAGAGCCACAAAACGGCACAACAAGGGTCAAAGATTGCCCTAAGAGAGCCCCATGGCGGCCCAAGACGGCCCCAAGACACCTTCCGAAGCATTCCAAATCGTGACCCGGTCGTTCAGGGCGACCGCGGTTGGAGGCAGGGTGGCCCGAGGAAGCCCCCATAACTTTCAGAACACGCCCAGGAGGCCTCCAGAAGGCCTTAAGCAAGCCTGAAACTTTTGTGAGGCCCCCAGAGGCTCTCCAAAGAGGAGCCTCCGCAAAAAGAGTTGAGGAGGATGGGGAAAATGTGCAGGGTATGGCGAGAACGAGGAACAGAAGCATGGCGGCAGGAGAACGAACAACATCATTTCAGCGGCGATGCTGGAAAAGGCAACAAGGAGTTATCGCTAAATTGTCGGCTTGACCTTCCTGCCATTCCGCCTGCATACCAAACTTCAAAGACCAAGGTGCATGGCGCGAAGCGCCACTGCAGTCTTGCGTGTATATATATATACATGCGTATCTCATTTATTGATATGGACTCATATACGGCGTATATAATCGCTTGTAGGTATTAATTGTGAGAGTGACGCGGTGGTCCGCAAGCCCCTGGCCGCGTCAGCATCGCCATAAGCAAATCGTGGGACAAACGGAGCTGAGTGGAGAAGGGAAAGAGTGGGACAGGATGGAAAAGGGGGAGGGTAGGGACAGAGTGGAACTGGAGTAGCGGGGCAGAGTGGAAAGGGAAACGACGCGTCAGGAGGAGGACGATAATCCTTCAGGAGGAGAGTGGGAATTGAAGAGGAGGAGGAGGCTTCACATCAATCCGTGGTCCTGCTCCTCGGCCTACTCGTCGTCGTCCACGTCCACTCCGTTCTTTCCTTCTTTTCGTTTCACATCGTTTGTCTTACGCTTGCCCCCTCCTCCTCCTCGCCTTCCTCGTCGCGCTCCTCGTCATGTTTGTCGTTGTCCTGCTCATCGAGCGGTGGCGGCGCCGCATCCGAATGTATCCACGCTTTGTAAATTCAATGGTCGCGCTAAGTGCGCCCATCGCCCCCGTACCTAAACGTAACTAAGCGCATGTGCTCATATCCTAAAATCACCCCGTGTCTACAATTCACGAGCTTTCAGAGCGCCCGTATCCGAGCATATTCGGAACGTGGCTAAACGAACTTCTTTGTATTCAACGAATCCAAGTTGGGATATATCCATTCGTATCTCATGTTGCGAACAAAACATTGTAACAGACAATGAAGCCATCACTGGTTTGGGATTATTGTTCAGCGTTCCCAGGTGCAGACAGCCCGTAGGAACACGCATCGAACAAAGATTCGCAGGTGTATGCCTCATTGTCGGGGAACTGGTTCAGACCCCCATGGGCCAACGGGCCAACGTTGAAGAGAAAGCTTTACGTCGGAGTTCTGAAGTTCGAGATCTTCGGACGCTGTCGTCGCTTCTCGAAGGCCCTCCACCCTCGGAATGCGATCCGGCGGCTGCGCCTCGCCGAGGGCGTTCCCGGTGTCCCCGGATCGTCCCGGACGGCCACCAGGCGCCCGAGTTATGGCCCGAAAGCCGAACCTCCTCCTCGCTGCGGAGAGGTGACGACGAGAGAGCCTCGGCCGTGGGGCCCTGCGCCGCACCACGCCTTGGGCCTCAGGGTGCAATCCCTGGGAGGTTCGACTCCGCATGGGCTCCGTGGCCACATGCGAGCCCTACCCCACCACCCCACGATTTCTGAGGGGGGAGGCGGGGTTCACTTTGCGGGCAAAACTTTTGTCTATATCCATTGCAGTATGGACTTTCGGGCTCCCTTCCAAAGAAACCCGAGGCGCACTGGATATGGATAAATTTGCCCCCTAGAGGCTCGATTTTTATCCATATCCAGTTCGCCTCGGTCTTGTGGCGCCGCTTCCAAAAAAGTCCAAAAGGCACTGGATATGGACATGAATCTTGTCTGCACTTGGCTCGGGAGGTTCGGAACGAAGGGAAGCCCACCTCTCCCCGCAGAAATCGTGGGGTGGTGGGGTAGGGTTCGCATGTGGCATCCTACCAGCGCTGGTGTATCCGCGGTCGAAAACTGGTCTAACGCGGCGTATTTGGCGAAATTGGTTGGATGCAAGATTTGATCCGGCTGAATGTTCCCTGAATTGTGAATCTCGCCTGCTAGCAGGTAGCCATTCTTGCAAAGACCTCCCAGAAACTGCTTTCTGACCCCCACCTCTTCTCGTCGGGAGGTTTTCTATCATGTCCGTCCTTTGGGGTTTTCGCCGAGCCTTGGGTCCGTCAAGATCGGGGGTGGACAGAACCCCCAACAGTGACACGTCGATTAGTGAATTGTCCGTTTTCGGTTCTCGAGAGGGCGCCGTGGCCATTATTTTCCAGGCTTGCGCCCGCCAGGTTTGGGCCTCGGATCGTTTTCACTAAACCACGTTTTACTAAAGGGGGGTCTGTCCATCCCCGACAAGAGGCGCCCCGGGACGAAGCACTTCCGCCCCAGGGGAGGATAGGACCCGGCGACCCAGCGTCTGCAGTGCAGTCAAAACTCTGGTGGGGGGTAAGCGACGGAGAGGAGGATGGTTCAGACCGACTGCCCGTGCAAGTTCGGGTGCCCTGATGCTGCAGCAGCGACACTACTCCAGATTTCGTAATAAAAGGGAGGGGGTCTGGACCCTCCAAGACAAGCCATTTCAGACCTCCCCCGTGGGAGAACCCCCCAAAACATCGTCCCCAGACCCCCCCAGGCCCTCCAAGATAGCCTGGAAGAGACCCCCCCCGAAATGAGACCCCCCTCTCCCTTTATTACGGAATCTGGAGTACATGCCTTGTCCGATCTTATGGGAGGCGATCTGTAATATCTGGCAGCCGCAGATTCCCAATCAAGTTGTCCTGGGCCGTCCGCTAGGCCTCGCCAACGCCATGTCGGATCCCGAAAGGCTCCTGGCGGTCCAGAGGTTGATTTTGAGTTTTTCCTTTGCAGCTCGGTCCGAGGATTGCCCAGGGTCGAGCACAATGGTATGCATATGTTTGCCCTGCTGCCCGATCTCAGATTCTACAGCAGGCTGCTGTAGAGGAGGCGCAATCCCGAGCGAACCTGGTCCGAGCTACATGCGAGGCCTCTGCAGTGCAGTCGCCCGCTGTCCTCCGCAGCCCATTTGGCCATCTATGCCGCTGACGTGCCTGTTGTTCCGCATCCACGCGCCACGCCCTCTTGGACGCCCACCCAGCACCTGGCGAAGCGGCCAGTCGGCCGTGTCCGCGTGGGCAGGAGGAGGAGGAGGAGGAGCAGCAGGAGGAGGAGGAGGAGGAGGAGGAGGAGGCGGAGGGGCGGCACGAGTCGGCGGACCGGGCCGAGAAGGGGAAGCAGCAGGGAAAGAGCTGGGAAGTCAGCAGGAGGAGGAGGAGGAGGAGGAGGAGGAGGAGGAGGCCTCCTCCTGCTGATTTCCCATCTCTTCCCCTCCGCATGCTCCTGCCTCTTCCTCCTCCCTGCCTCTTTTCCCCATCTCTTTTTCCTCCACCTCCTGCCTCTCCCCTCCTCTCCTGCCACTGCCCTGGGAGAGTGGCAGGAGCGGGAGTGCTGAAGAGCAACAGCAGCAGCGCGCGCAGAAGGACTTCCAGTGCTCCTCGTGGAGCCTTGGTGCGCGCTGCTCCTGTTGCAGTCCGCGGCGCCGTCGTCCATCTCCGCCCTCCCCCGTGCCTGCCCCCCCCCCCGCTGAGCGGGCGGAGGCCACTTGGCCCAAATCGCTGACCCCCCCCCTAAGCCACTTGCCCACGTCTAGGCTAGGCTTGGCCAGATATCACCCACCCTGGCACCCAGTGATAGAACCCACCCTGCCCCCTAGCATCCCCCGCGCCCATTTCAGACATCTGGCGTCTCTAGTCTTTCGACGCGCGGGCCCCCGACCTCTCGACCGTTTCCCGGGGACCAGTTCTTCACCCCGAGTCGTTCTGTTGACGGTCCCGAGGCCTGGTAAGGGCCCCGAGAGAAAATTATGAAGACCCTCCACCTTCGTTTCTTCGAGACGTCCCAGCCTTGGGCCCCCAGCAGATCGAGCTCCTGGGTGTCCACGCGACAACATGCACGGAGTCGGAGATCTGGAGTTGCACCCCCCCACTGTGCGGGGCCCCCCAGCAGCCCTCGAACGTGGCGAGAGTTTCGCGCTGCGCAGCCCCCCAGTGATAGCCCAGTGCTGGCCCCCCAGCAGCCCTCGACAGTGGCGACGCTTCCACCCTTCGCAGCCCCCCAGGGATGGCGAGGTCCCGTTTGGGTTAAGTCGGGCGTGTCCCTCTACAGGAGGAACATTCAGAAATATCAAAAAACAAAAAAAAAAAAATATCCTGGCGAAAGACCCAACCATAAGCAATTGTTGGTAACGCGTTGTGGGTGCCGCTTTCGGTGGGGCTCCATATGGGGCCACGAAGCGCTGCCTTGGATGGGGGAACCGCATGCGGACTGCGCCACCGGGGCGGGCCTTCGGTGGAGCTCCCTATGGGGCTACGAAACGCTGCCCTGGGTGGGGGAACCGCATGCGAACTGCGCCTCTGGGGCCTTCGGTGGAGCTCCCTATGGGGCCACGAAACGCTGCCCTGGGTGGGGGAACCGCATGCGAACACCCCCACTGGGGCCTTCGGTGGAGCTCCCTATGGGGCTACGAAACGCTGCCCTGGGTGGGGGAAACGCATGCGAACACCCCCACTGGGGCCTTCGGTGGAGCTCCCTATGGGGCCACGAAGCGCTGCCCTGGGTGGGGGAACCGCATGCGAACACCCCCACTGGGGCCTTCGGTGGAGCTCCCTATGGGGCTACGAATCGCTGCCCTGGGTGGGGTAACCGCATGCGAACACCCCCACTGGGGCCTTCGGTGGAGCTCCCTATGGGGCCACGAAACGCTGCCCTGGGTGGGGGAACCGCATGCGAACACCCCCACTGGGGCCTTCGGTGGAGCTCCCTATGGGGCTACGAAACGCTGCCCTGGGTGGGGAAACCGCATGCGAACACCCCCACTGGGGCCTTCGGTGGAGCTCCCTATGGGGCCACGAAACGCTGCCCTGGGTGGGGGAACCGCAAGCGAACACCCCCACTGGGGCCTTCGGTGGAGCTCCCTATGGGGCCACGAAACGCTGCCCTGGGTGGGGGAACCGCATGCGAACACCCCCACTGGGGCCTTCGGTGGAGCTCCCTATGGGGCCACGAAACGCTGCCCTGGGTGGGGGAACCGCATGCGAGCACCCCCACTGGGGCCTTCGGTGGAGCTCCCTATGGGACCGGGGGGCACAACAACGCTGCCGCCTGTGGGAAGCGCACGAACACCCCACCTGGGGGACTTCGGTGGGAGTCTCCCTATGGGGCCACGAAGCGCTGCCCTGGGTGGTGGAAACCGCACGCCGAACACCCCCACAGGGGCCTTCGGTGGAGTCACTATGGGGCAACGTAAACGCTGCCCTGGTGGGGGAAACCGCATGCGAAACACTAACCGCCGCTGAGCCTTCGGTGGAGAAAAAAGTGCTGGCCACGAAGCGCTGCCTTGGATAGGGGGAACCGCATGCGGACTGCGCCACCGGGGCGGGCCTTCGGTGGAGCTCCCTATGGGGCTACGAAACGCTGCCCTGGGTGGGGGAACCGCATGCGAACACCCCCACGAAACGCTGCCCTGGGTGGGGGAACCGCATGCGAACACCCCCACTGGGGCCTTCGGTGGAGCTCCCTATGGGGCTACGAAACGCTGCCCTGGGTGGGGGAACCGCATGCGAACACCCCCACTGGGGCCTTCGGTGGAGCTCCCTATGGGGCAACGAAACGCTGCCCTGGGTGGGGGATCCGCATGCGAACACCCCCACTGGGGCCTTCGGTGGAGCTCCCTATGGGGCTACGAAACGCTGCCCTGGGTGGGGGAACCGCATGCGAACACTCCCACTGGGGCCTTCGGTGGAGCTCCCTATGGGGCCACGAAACGCTGCCCTGGGTGGGGGAACCGCATGCGAACACCCCCACTGGGGCCTTCGGTGGAGCTCCCTATGGGGCTACGAAACGCTGCCCTGGGTGGTGGAAACCGCAAATGCAAACACCCCACTGGGGCCTTCGTGGAGCTCCCAATGGGGCCACGAAACCTGCTGGGTGGGGGAACCCCTGCGAACACCCACGCATGGGCTGCCTCGCATGCGAACTCCGCCACTGGGGCCTTCGGTGGAGCTCCCTATGGGGCCACGAAACGCTGCCCTGGGTGGGGGAACCGCATGCGAACACCCCCACTGGGGCCTTCGGTGGAGCTCCCTATGGGGCGACGAAACGCTGCCCTGGGTGGGGGAACCGCATGCGACACCCCCACTGGGGCCTTCGGTGGAGCTCCCTATGGGGCCACGAAACGCTGCCCTGGGTGGGGGAACCGCATGCGAACACCCCCACTGGGGCCTTCGGTGGAGCTCCCTATGGGGCTACGAAACGCGTGAGAGGTGTGCCGAGAGCAGAGGCAAGGAGGGGGAGGAGGGAGGAGGAGAGGAAGGAGGGGAACGCGGGGCACCGTCTCTTCAAAACGAGGACCCAACACCACAGGATGGTTGGGGAATTAGCCTGGCGAAGAACCCAACCATATGCAACTGTGAATACCGCAAGTGTGAATATAGTTTTCGGCGGCGCTACCTCTGGGTAGTGGAGACGCATGCGAACACCCCCACTGGGGCCTTCGGTGGAGCTCCCTATGGGGCTACGAAACGCTGCCCTGGGTGGGGGAACCGCATGCGAACACCCCCACTGGGGCCTTCGGTGGAGCTCCCTATGGGGCCACGAAACGCTGCCCTGGGTGGGGGAACCGCATGTGGACACCCCCACTGGGGCCTTCGGTGGAGCTCCCTATGGGGCCACGAAACGCTGCCCTGGGTGGGGGAACCGCATGCGAACACCCCCACTGGGGCCTTCGGTGGAGCTCCCTATGGGGCTACGAAACGCTGCCCTGGGTGGGGGAACCGCATGCGAACACCCCCACTGGGGCCTTCGGTGGAGCTCCCTATGGGGCCACGAAACGCTGCCCTGGGGTGGGGAACCGCATGCGAACACCCCCACTGGGGCCTTCGGTGGAGCTCCCTATGGGGCTACGAAACGCTGCCCTGGGTGGGGGAACCGCATGCGAACACCCCCAACTGCGAACACCCCCACTGGGGCCTTCGGTGGAGCTCCCTATGGGGCCACGAAGCGCTGCCCTGGTGGGGGAACCGCATGCGAACACCCCCACTGGGGCCTTCGGTGGAGCTCCCTATGGGGCTACGAAACGCTGCCCTGGGGGGGGAACCGCATGCGAACACCCCCACTGGGGCCTTCGGTGGAGCTCCCTATGGGGCCACGAAACGCTGCCCTGGGTGGGGGAACCGCATGCGAACACCCCCACTGGGGCCTTCGGTGGAGCTCCCTATGGGGCTACGAAACGCTGCCCTGGGTGGGGGAACCGCATGCGAACACCCCCACTGGGGCCTTCGGTGGAGCTCCCTATGGGGCCACGAAACGCTGCCCTGGGTGGGGGAACCGCATGCGAACACCCCCACTGGGGCCTTCGGTGGAGCTCCCTATGGGGCTACGAAACGCTGCCCTGGGTGGGGGAACCGCATGCGAACACCCCCACTGGGGCCTTCGGTGGAGCTCCCTATGGGGCCACGAAACGCTGCCCTGGGTGGGGGAACCGCATGCGAACCCCCCACTGGGGCCTTGGTGGAGCCTCCCTATGGGGGCTGCCGAGCATGCGAACACCCCCACTGGGCCTTCGGTGGCCCCTATGGGGCCACGAAACGCTGCCCTGGGTGGGGGAACCGCATGCGAACACCCCCACTGGGGCCTTCGGTGGAGCTCCCTATGGGGCTACGAAACGCTGCCCTGGGTGGGGGAACCGCATGCGAACACCCCCACTGGGGCCTTCGGTGGAGCTCCCTATGGGGCCACGAAACGCTGCCCTGGGTGGGGGAACCGCATGCGAACACCCCCACTGGGGCCTTCGGTGGAGCTCCCTATGGGGCTACGAAACGCTGCCCTGGGTGGGGGAACCGCATGCGAACACCCCCACTGGGGCCTTCGGTGGAGCTCCCTATGGGGCTACGAAACGCGTGAGAGGTGTGCCGAGAGCAGAGGCAAGGAGGGGGAGGAGGGAGGAGGGGGAGGAGGAGGAAGGAGGGGAACGCGGGGCACCGTCTCTTCAAAACGAGAGCCCAACACCACAGGATGGTTGGGAAAAAAAAATGACGATTGTTTGAGTTGTTCTTGGCTACGTTTGGGCATTTTTGGTGGGTATTTCTGGTCTCTCGCCCAGAATCCTCCTGTAGGGAGACATGCCCTCCCTAACGTTTGGGTCTGCGTGGCCCCCTTCCTTGTGCTGGCCCCCCCAGCAGCCCTCGACAGTGGCGACGCTCTCACCCTTCGCAGCCCCCCAGGGATGGCGAGGTCCCGTCTGGGTCTGCGTGGGCCGCCCCCCCCCCCAGACCCCCGACGTCGTGACTCTGTCACAACGTCGACCCCCCCGAGGCCTGGACCCTTTCCCCCGGGACCGGCTCTTCGCCCCGAGCCGTTTTTCGGTGGCCCCGGGGCCCGGGAAGGGCCCCAGGAGGCCGAGGATGGCGAAACAGTTGTTCGCCATCTTCGCCCCAGGAGGCCGGAAAGGGCTGACGACGGGAGGTTTTTCGGAAAAGCCTCCCGTCGTGGTTCTGTTCGCAGCGCGGGGGAACTCGCCCCCCCCCCCCCCCTGGCGTCGCTCGGACGTGTGCATGTTTTCTCCGCGAGAACCATCGAGGACCACCCTGGACCACCGAGCCAAAAAAAACACGCGCGAAACCGAAAAATGCACTGGAGATGGACGTCCGAGCGACGGCAAGCCCCCGGCCGATGCGCTGCACGCGTGCTGGGAGGAGGAGGAGGAGGAGGAGGAGGAGGAGGAGGAGGAGGAGGAGGAGGAGGAGGAGGAGGAGGAGGCGTGAGGAGGAGGAGGGAGAGGAGGAGGAAAAAGGAGGAGGAGGAGGAGGAGGAGGAGGAGGAGGAGGAGGGGGAGGAGGAGGAGGAGGAGGACCCCCCCCCGCCCGCCGCCCCCGGCGCCCAGGACGCGCCCGGGCAGGGCGCGGCGCCGGACCTGCAGGGCAGGAGGGCCGCCCGCGCCGCCTGCTCTCGCGGCCCTTGCGGCCCTCCCGGGTCCTCTGGGCCCCGCGCGGCCGCCGTCCTCTGCAGGCGTACGTCGGGCATAGGGGGAAGAGAGGGGGGTGATGACTAGGGTGGGGGGGGATTCATGGCGCGGGCCATGATTTTTCCTCTGATTTCATGGCGACCCTTCTTATTTCTTGACGTCCCTGGCCCCCCCGCTGGGCCGCGCACATGCCGCCGGTCATGATTTGCACCCCCCCCTCTTGGACACCCCCCTCTTGGCCGCTCGAACAACACGAACCCATACAGGGGGGACGAAGGAGGCTATGGGTGCGTGTTGTCGGACGGGGGTCCCCGCTCGAGCGGGAGCTTCCCCCAGGGTCCGACAGCTCGCGCCCATACCCATAGCCAGTTCCCCTCCTTTCGACCCTCCTACGGGTATGGGTGTGAGTTGTTCGCTCGTGACATAGGGGGATTGTGGGCGAAAGGGGCATTTTGGGCGAGACATTATACAATAGATTCGAGACATACTCCCCAAAGGCCCCCCAAAGGAGTAGACAGATCGTCCCCAGGCTATGTTTTGACTGTTTTTGAAGCTCCCCCTGTAGAGGGGACTGGCTCGAGGCTCAGGTCGGGCCTGTCTCTCTACAGGGGGAAGTTCAGAAACAGTCAAAAAAATAGTCTGGGGACGATTTGTTTACTCCTCTGGGGGCATTTTGGGAGTATGTCTCGAGTATGTTGATAATGTTTCGCCCAAAATCCCCCAAGCAGAGTGGGACGTCACGTCGCAGGGGGCACATCTCGAGGCCTCGCAGTTGGGGTCCGAGCAGATGGGGTAGGAGGATCGCGCCGCATCGCCGATACATCGGCGAGGCATCGGCGATGCGGGGCCCAATTTTCTCCACGCCGACGTCGCCGATGCATCGCCGAAGTCGCCGATGCATCGCCGGTGCATCGGCGATGCGTTGGCGATGCGGCGCGATCTCTCGACCCCATCTACTCGGACCCCATCTAGAAGGCCTCTGAAAAGGTACCCCTGATTCCGTGATGCAGTGGAAGCCCATGCCAAGAAACGTCCTGCTTGCATCCAGCGTGCCCTGGATTTCCCGGTTTTCGATGGTTTTGCTATGAAGGCGTGACGGTCCCGCACCAAAAAATCAATGGATGTCCTGGTGTCTCAGGGTTGGGTTTCTTGTAACGGCTCCCGACGAAACGTCGACATTAGGGAAGTGGTCCAGACTTCCGGGGCCCACGCATCGAAAATATGAGCAACTAGATGTCTGGGTTCTCCCCCGTGCCCCGCGGCTGCCGGGCAGGGTTGGATATCGTCGAGACTAATGCTAGATCGACCCTGCGAAATCAAGGGTCCCCTCGTGTCCTACGTTTCGCGACCCAGGTCCTCTGCACTCCTATGGCAGTGAAGCCATCGGAGGGGTCGTGTGCTCTGCTGTGCGCAGCCTGCCAAGTCTGGCAAGCTGAGCCCCACGCTCCGAAGGGGGAGGGGGCCAGACGGCACTGCAGAGCATGACAATTCCTCCTCCTCCTCTTCCTCCTCCTCCTCCTCCTCCTCCTCCTCCTCCTCCTCCTCCTCCTCCTCTTCCTCCTGCCGAGTGGACCCGAGCCGAGTCCCGCGCCGCCCCCGCGACCCTCGCGTCGCCATGCCAGAGACCCCAGGTGGTCCGCAGCAGTCGGCCTCGCCCGTGTGCCTCGCCCGTGCGCCCAGCTCCTCGAGGGAGGGTTGGAGGGTTTCTCCGAAGGGCTTAGGCGACCCGTCCTCCTCCTCCTCCTCCTCCTCCTCCTCCTCCTCCTCCTCCTCTTCCTCCTCCTCCTCCTCCTCTCTTCCTCCTCCTCCTCCTCCTCCTCCTCCTCCTCCTTCCCCTCAATATCCTCCTCCCCCTCCCCCTCCTCCACCTCCTCCTCCTCCTCCTCCCCCTCCTCGGGTCGCCTACGGACCCGGGGGAAACCGTGCAGGGAGGGGCGGGTGCGGTCGCGAGCGGTCGTGGGCCGCAGGGTGAGGCGATGTGCGTACCGGTCGCCTCCGGAGCCTGGGGCACCGGGTCGGGTCGGATCGACAAACCCCGCGTCTTCGCCCTGAATCCCCGATGGTCCTCCCGCGCTGGGGGGCGGGAACCTTGGCGACCATGCCCTGCAGTCGGACCGCGCGTCGCTCCGCGCTCCGCGGGGCGCGACGCTGGGGGGAAGGTCGGGACGGAACGTTGGGAGAAGCTCGGTACGTTGACGCGTGGGGGGTCTGGGACGGACTGGGAAGTGGCTCGCCATGTAATGCCACTACTGCCGTAGGTAAGACGAGGGAGAAGGGAGAACGGGGAGGTCTTCCTCCTCCTCCTCCTCCTCCTCCTCCTCCTCCTCCTCCTCCTCCTATCCTTATTCCTTATTAGAATATACTCCTACTCCCCCCTCAGGCCGGCAGATAGGGGCCCCATCCGGGTGGTCCCATCCTAACCTGTAAAAAACAATACAAAATCAACATGTTTCTTATTTTTTCCTCTCGACATGGACGTCTTGTCGTCCACGGCGATCATCCATTGCAAAAATACCACAAAGAGCACACGCGCGCGTTCATGTCAGAATCCTACCGAACACCGTGTGTTTGCAAGCATTTCAACATAAAAACATCAAAAACCCAATGCTTTTTCACAAAAATTCTACAAATTTCCTGCCCGGGCTCTCTTGCTGAAATCATAGGAAAACCATGGGAATCTTAAGAATTCTGTCAAATCCAGCGATTTCACGTCATCGCGCGGTGCACTCGCGATGCTCTGTCATGCACCCAGGCCGCGAATCCTGTGCAAAAAATACCACGCGGGCGACATGCGCGCGCGTCGCCGCGAGCGCATGCTCAAATCCTTTTAGAGTCGTCGCCGTCATTGGCACCGTCGCATGGACGTCCTGTCGTCCACGTCGCAAAATGCATGGCAGGAATGGGACGCGGCGCACACCCCGCGCCCGCCCATCCAATCCGTCCCATTCTAATCTGCAAAAGACAATACACAGTTTTTGTTTTTCTTGTCAACATGGTCGTGCTGTCGTCACGTCGCAAAATGCGTGGCAGGAATGGGACGCGGTGCACACCCCGCGCGAAGGGGTGACATGTCGCTCTCGCCTCGGCGCCGCGCACCAACGTTTTTCCTCTCAGCATGGACGTCCTGTCGTCCACGTCGCAAAATGCTTGGCAGGAATGGGATGCGGCGCACACCCCGCGCCCGCCCATCCAAACCTCCCCGTTATAAAAAAACAATACAAGTTGGGGCCTTCTGGACGCCTCCTAATGCAATCCCATGAATCGTATGGGCGCATGGGGTCCCTTGGGGTCTCCTGGGGCCTTCTCGTGAGGCCTCTCTGTGTTTGCAAGCATTTCGGCATAAAAACATCAAAACCATACGTTTTTTGGACAAAAAATCTACAAATTTCCTGCCCGGGCTGTCTTGTTGAAATCATAGGAAAACCATGGGAATCTTATGAATTCTGTCAAATCCAGCGATTTCGCGTCACCGCGCGGTGCACTCGCGATGCTCTGTCATGCACCCAGGCCGCGAATCCTGTGCAAAAAACACCACGCGGGCGACATGCGCGCGCGTCGCCGCGAGGGCATGCTCAAATCCTTCTAGAGTCGTCGCCACTATTGGCACCGTCGCATGGACGTCCTGTCGTCCACGTCGCAAAATGCATGGCAGGAGTGGGACGCGGCGCACATCCCGCGCCAAAGGGTGACATGTCGCTCTCGCCTCGGCGCCGCGCGCGTTTTCCAGGGGGGTCCCATCCTAACCTCCAAAATACAATACAAAATCATCGTTTTTCCTCTCAGCTTGGACGTCCTGTCGACCACGTCGCAAAATGCAGGCAGGAATGGGACGCGGCGCATACCCCGCGCCCGCCCATCCAATCCCTCCCATCCTGATCTGCAAAAGCCAATACAAATATGCGTGGCAGGGGTGGGACGCGGCGCACACCCCGCGCCCGCCCATCCAAACCTTCCCATCAGAAAAAACAGTAAAAAGTTGGGGCCTCCTGGACGCCTCCTTGTTGCACTCCCATGAATTCATGGGCGCCTGGGGCCCCGTGGGGCCTCCTGGGGCCTCCTGGGGCCTCCTGGTGTTTCGTGGGGCCTCCTGGGGCTTGGGGCCTCCTGGGCCCCCTTGGGGTGTCCTGTCAGACCGTCGGGCTTCCTCCGGCCACCTCTGGCTTCCTGCGGTGTACCGGGCCATTCTCGACTCGTCTGGCAATGCGTGCGCGGCATTCAACACGCGCTCGCCAGCTCCCGTCGGCAACCGCCATCGCGGCCGCATCAGCTGTACCAAACCGGCTGGCCGGTGTGACTTCGGCCCCCAGTTGTGCCAGCTTTGCTTCTTATGTTGTGGGAGGGCGGGTGGGACTGGGCATGCCATGCTTGACTCGCTCGAGCTGGCTAGCTTGACTCCTACTCCTACTCCTCCTCCTCCTCCTCCTCCTCCTCCTCCTCCTCCTCCTCCCCCTCCTCCTCATACCTATGGTAATGGTGGTGGAAACCTGGCCCATCAGGGAGTGGTTGGCGTGTCGCCCTTGGTTGAGAGGTGGGCAGAGCTGGCGGTGCGACACGCGGAGCTAGAAGTGCCCCACCGCAGGCTCAGGGGGGAACGCGTCGACATCCGAACGCGAATTCATTGTCCTCCCCCTCCTCCTCCTCCTCCTCCTCCTTCTCCTCCTCCTCCTCCTCCTCCTCCTCCTCCTCCTCCTCCTCCTCCTCTCCTCCTCCTCCTCCTCCTCCTCCTCCTCCTCCTCCTCCTCCTCCTCTCCTCTCTCTCTCCTCTCTCCTCTCTCCTCTCTCCTCTCTCCTCTCTCCTCTCCTCTCCTGTCTCCTCTCTCCTTGTCCTCTCCTCTCTCCTTCACCTCCGCCTCTCTCCTTCTCCTCCGCCTCTCTCCTTCTCCTCCCTCCTCCCCCACCTCTCTCCGCCTCTATTCTCCTCCTCCTCATCCTCATCATCAGCCTCCTCCTCCGACCTTCTCCTGCAATCCCCCCATCCGCTTTCTTTTCCCCAGCTGCGTAGTGCGTTTCCGGCTCTTTGCTCATCCGCGCTTGCCCCCCTTGCCCCGCAAGAGTTTGACGTCCTCCCCGCTCATCCGCGCCTTCCCTCCCATGCCTTGCAAGAGTTTGACGTCCTCCCAAGACGTCCCCGAGTTTCGGCTCCAGATTCGCGGGGATTGGAATTCTTGATACATGCCCACGTGCTCATGCTCTAGTAAGGCACGGAGCCGCTGGGAGTCGTTGCGGCCGAGTGCATCGGCACGATTTCACGCCGGGTCAAGGGCGGGCGAGTAGTTGGTATGTTTGTTTTCGGCGAGGCCATCGCCATCTCGTTGCGTGCACGCCGTCGCATGTGGCGCAATGCTGCCGCGGAGCGCTCTGGCCAGAGCGCGAGACGTCTCGCGAAGAGCCTCGCGCGCCCAGTCTGGAGCTCCCTTCACAGCAGCGCTGGCGTCGAAGCGCTCGTCCCCCTCGGGCCGCGCGAGGCCCGCGCGCCCAGAGGGCCCTGGACGACCCCGCGCTCCGGGCCCCCCACGTCGGGGCAGCGCTGGACTTCTGCCCCTTGCCTTCAGTCGGGCACGTCCCTCTACTGGAGGAGTATTCAGAAATAGTCCACACATAGTCAGTGGACGATGTGTCCAGTTTTTTTGATTGTTGCTGAGATATTCTAGGTGTTTTCAATTTTTCGCCCAAGATCCGCCTGTAGAGGGACATGCCCGACCTAACCCTTGCCCCCCCAAGCTCCCCATTTGTCAGCCAACGTAGTGCCTGGAAGGGCCGCAATGCCCGAGGACGCTGGAGAGCACGTCCCTCGGGAACGTGGCGGCCAGCATACCCCAGGCCCGTCGTGCTGGGTGGGGGCGACGAGGGGATGCGAGAGCGGCGGGGGAGGGAGGGAGAAACAATCAGCCACGCGCAGAAGGAGTGTGGTCGGGGGGGAAGGGGGCTTCTTAGAAGCATCCCCTCTTCTTAGAAGGCGCGGTCGCCCCTTCTAAGAAGCTGGTGGTGGCTTCTTAGGAAGCTGTTCCTGGCGTGCTTCTAAAGTGCAGGTGGCCCGTTCCTAAGAGATCGGCGCTGCTTATAGGAAACAGTTCCGTGCTTCTGAGAAACTGCGGGGCTGCTTCTATGAAGCGGCGCGCCCCTGGCTTCTTAGAGGGGCCGCCGGCACCTTCTAAGAGGAAATCGCCTTCTAAACAGTCTTCCCCCTCCCTCTACCCATTTCTGCGCGCCGCCAAAATATGAAGAGACAGAAGGACAGGAGGAGGGAGGGAAGGAGAGAGGGAGGGGGCGGGAGGGGAGGGGAGGCATGGGAGGGAGGGGAGGGGTGGGGAGGGTGGGGAGGGAAGGGAGTGGAGGGGAGGGGAGGGGAGTGGGAGGGAAAGAGAGAGAGAGAGAGATAGAGAGAGAGAGGGCGAGAGAGAGGGAGAGACAGAGAGAGAGAGAGAGAGAGAGAAAAAAAAAAACAGAGAGAGAGAGGCACACACACACAACAAACCAACAAACCACAACAACAACAACAACAACAAGCACAGCAACAACAACAACAACAACAACAACAACAGCAACAGCAGCAACAACAACAACAACAATCAGTTTAAGACTGTTCGCCCTTATCTGCTCGCGTGTCATTCAATATGCATACCCCAAACCCTGGATATCCGCCCTCTTCGTCTTCGATCGTACCCCTTTTGGGGGGTATATTCATTCCCTGCCACGCGTGGTTGGTAAAGCCCTTGGAAACGAAGGGCAGCAGATAACAGGAGAGAATGAGGACGAAGGGATCGGAGGAAGAGAGGGGAGGGGCAAGAAGGAGGGAGGACGATGATTTGCGTTGTGAGTGGCGGCTCAGCTTGCGTCACGGCTTGCGCCAGCCACTCCAACACAGGTGAGCAATAAGTTTCGGCATGGGTCGCGCCCTTAACAGCGCCACGTACCATTCCCATGAAAGAACATATCGTGGATACCCCCACGGGGGGACGTACAGCTGCGAACTGGTGTCAGAAACAATTTCCGTGGAACCTTGAACAAAAGCGGGATGTTGGGAGAGCGGGGCGGAAGGATAGTGAGAACTGCAACCGCGTCGAGAGGAGCGCGGGGATGTGGAGTGGATTGGGATGGAGTGGGCAAGAGTAGGGTCTCAGGAGGAGGAGCGGCAAGGAGTGGAGAAGAGGAATCGGGAGGAGTGCGGAGGAGAAGGGGCGCACGGAGGAATCTGGAGGAGGGACTTGTAATAATTTGGGAGAAATGCGGGACGCGAGCGGGAAAGGGTGGAGATAGTTGGGGTGGGATGGGGTGGCCTGGGGAGGAGTGGGCGGAATGCGAAGAATTGGTGAATAGCACAATTGAGTACGAACGAAAAAAAAAGTCAAGATAAAGGGAAAGAGTAGAGAAGACTGGGACAGAACGTTGGAAAGTGGGGGCAGGTGGATACGAGCGGAGACTGGTGCGAAAACAAAGCGCGGGGTGATTGGAAGGCACCCGAAAGCCTCCTATGACCTCTGGGGGTGCCACGAAGAGCGACAGCGGGGCCACGAAGGGCATGCATATGGGGCCACGACGGGCGCGAGCGAGTGGGGGCCACGAAGGGCATACACATATGGGGCCAGAAAGGGCGACAGCGGGGCCACTGAGCGCAGAAAGTGGGCCACGAAGGGCAGCGAGGCCACGAAGGGCAACTAATGCGGGGCAACAGAGGGCAGCGACGGGGCCGCTGAGGGCAGAAACGGGGCCCGAAAAGGCAGAGAGGGGGCCACGAAGAGCGACAGCGGGGCCACGAAGGGCATGCATATGGGGCCACGACGGGTGCGAACGAGCGGGGGCCACGAAGGGCATTCGTATATGGGGCCACAGAGGGCGACAGCGGGGCCACTGAGGGCAGCAGAGGGGCCACAAAGGGTAGCGA
>CAUYUJ010016104.1:244913-253843 GCA_963575745.1 Prorocentrum cordatum
GTGGCTTGTCGCGCTTGATGGAGTGGTTGCCATATTGTAGAGTACCGAGTTCGTTGCTCTGGGCATGATTAGGCGTACTCTCCCTTGGATCCCCGTTGATATCTTGAGCCCCAGTGGAAAAAGCTGACGGCATTATTTGAGTGGGGGGATGATCGCTTGCCCATTCGCCGAACCATGGTATGTGGTTTGGTATGTGAGCCTAAAGTCCAAAGCGTCTCATTATATTGTTGGAAGCGGCTGTAAACATCTTTGTTTGTGTCCCGATGCTGCTCGTAGTGTTGCTGGTGCCAATGCGAAGTCAATCACTGCTGTGATGGCCGCGGTGGTATACGCTGCTGTGCTGTCGTAGTCGGCGGGTGCAGTTGGAGGGTCAGTGTCGATGTAGGTATGGCTCCAGTACCAGTGGATGGCCTCTGCAATCGATAATTGGTATATCCAGTCTGTCTTCGTGTAGCTCCGACCTGAGAGTCGGTATCCTTTTCCGAGGTGGTTGGTACGGGCGAATGTGACGTGGCTCCCACCAGAAAATTGGAAAAAAAGTTCTTTGGTGGCTGTAGGCGTGACCGTCGGAGCTTGGAGGGTTCGTACTTGCTTGGCAGCTGACTCCCTTCCTCCTCGCTCTGCTTGAAGTGGAGATGGCGTAGCTGCGTCTGCTTCTGGTTGGTGGCTGGATGCTGCTGCGCTTGATGTCCTCAAGTGGGTGGTTCCTCGTCGTTTCGGTCCCGCGCTGCGTCGCACGATTCCGTTCGGTGGCCTGTGCTGGAGTCGCCCAGATGCCTTCGCCCTGGTGGATGGCGCATGCGGCCGATCCCCCGAATGGTTCAGTCGGGCATGTCCCTCTAAAGGAGGAAGATTCAAACATAGTTTTTTTTTAAGTCTGGGGACGATGTTTTTGAGATTGATTGGCAAGTGTCAAATAGTTGTCTAGTATGTTTGATTGCTCGTCTAAAATTCCCCTGTAGGGGGACATGCCCGCCCTGACAGCATGGGGAGCCCTCCCCCGACAGGGGCGACGTCGAGCCTGGACAGGCCCTGGGCCAGGCCCCCATCGGGCCAGGCAGTCAGGTCCCTGGCCCCAGCTCCAGAGGAGGTCCTGCCGCGCGGGTGCCGGGGCGGGGGTGGAGGGTTTCTCCGAAGGGCTTAGGCGACCCTTCTCCTCCCCCTCCTCCTCGTCCTCCTCCTCCTCCTCCTCCTCCTCCTCTTCTCCTCCTCCTCCTTCTCCTCCTCCTCCTCCTCCTCCTCCTCCTCCTCCTCGCTCAGCACTTCTGGCTCCAGCCAATTTTGATGAGCTTGTCGGCAGCGAACTTCAGAAGGGCGTTGCTGTCGCGAGTCACACTGGTTCGGTCTCTTCTCGGCGCGCTCGCATGGCCCCCGCGCCCTGGCAAAGCCGCCCTGCACCCTTCCGCCATGCGAAGTGGAGGTGCGGCTCCTGTGGATGTGCTCGCAACCGGGGCTGGATGTGGCAGTGCAAGCACTGCAAAGCCCAGTGGAATGGCTCCACGTGCTCGGAGGGCGACCCGCTGCGCCCCCCGTCCCAGGATGGTGCTGGCTCACGCCATCACTTCGCTGGTGATCCTCGCGGTGTTCCGCTTCCTCCTGGCCCCGTCGGTGGAGGTGGTGGACCGAGCACAGATAGCATCAACACGAAGGGCCTCAGCGCGGAGGACCTTCAGCTGCTTGCTGCCATCGCCACTCGTCAAGGACAATTGGATTTGGCCAAGCAGTATGAGTCAGCCCGCGCGAAGCTACTCCAACCTGCTCGTCAACCTGAGGCCTCGCTCCACACCCGCGCCTCGCAGACCCAGAGCAAGATCAGGCAGGTGGAAAAGAAGCTCGACAAGGAGATCTCGAAGCTGGAGCGCTGGCGCGAGGCTACCACGATGCTCGAAGCCTCCATCCAGGAGATGGCGGACGAGCTGGACGGCTACGAGCGGCAGTACTCGGAGCTCGTCGAGCAGATCAGTCTGGAGGTGGCCTCGTCGGTGCAGCCCAAGCAGTCGACGGGCCCGATCATCAGCCTGCGGGACCTGGTGGAGGGCAAGGAGCTCAGCTTCGAGCTCGTCGACGATCTTTGTGCGAACATGCCTGAGGAGTTCGAGATGTCTGATGAGGACAAGGAGCAGTTGGAGTCGCGCAAGGCTCAGTTGCGCGCAGGCCTCAAGGACATGGCGAAGCAACTCTTCGGCAACGCTTCGTCGCATCTGGAAGCCGCTCGTCGCGAACACCGGGAGCATCTCAAGAGGTTGTCGAAGAAGAAGAGGAGGACCGCGGAGGGCGACACACCTGGAGGCGCCGACGGCGCTGCTGAACCTGGTCAAGGAGCTGGTGCTGCAGCGCCTGGAGGCGCTGAGCGGGCGACTTCTGAGGCTGGTGGTGGAGCCCCAGCCGCCTCTTCTGGCGGCGTTGCGGGCCCGTCGCGGCCTTCGGGAGCTGACCCTGCTCTCCGCGCCAGGCTCTCACGGGTGCTCTCAACGTCAGATCCGCCTTTTCGCCCCCCCGCCCACAACTGCGGTGGGGGCGGGGGAAGTGGCTGCTGAAGGTGAAGGCCTATCCCCTCGAGCTCCTGCGTCGGCTCCCCGCCTGAGCCGTCTCCTGCCTCGCGTGAGTGTAGTTTTTGTCGGGTTGGGGAAGGGTGGGAGTCCAATTTTGATGGAGCCTACTTTACTAACTTTAGTAAGTATCACTCGGGCCCAGGAGTCCCAGGCCCAGGGTCCAGGCCAGACGAAGACTCTCTCGGAATGGTAATCGCCACGGCTAACTGCAACAGCTGGGGCTCGCTTCGTGATTGGCTTCCGTCGGCAG
Source organism: Prorocentrum cordatum (assembly GCA_963575745.1). Taxonomy (NCBI): domain Eukaryota; class Dinophyceae; order Prorocentrales; family Prorocentraceae; genus Prorocentrum; species Prorocentrum cordatum. The sequence goes on from CAUYUJ010016104.1 coordinate 247,716, forward strand.
TGACCCCCCACGTCATCTTGGTGCAGGAGCACCATCTGGCTGATCAAGATTCGATTGGTCGTGCTTCGAAGTTTTGTCTAGATCATGGGTGGAAGAGCCTGTGGGAGCCTGCAGCTCGGACGGCTGAAGGATGTACGTCAGGAGGCGTAGCGATCCTGGCCAGGGCCTTCTTGGGGCTCCACCAACCTCTGCAGATCTACATTGGCCGTGCCCTGGGTGCTATTGCTCATCTCCCAGGGGGTGTTCAGTTTGGGCTCGTCTCTGTCTACGGGTTCGACACGGAGGGCCTCGCGGCCAGGCAGTTGGAGCTTCATAAGGCGATGCGCTCCCACGTGGTTCTTGAAGGCCTCCCATACGTGGTGGGGGGCGACTTCAACCTCGAGCCCCCGGAGCTCCGAGATACGGGCTTTCTGGAGTTAACTAGGTGTGAACTTATTTCGACGGGTGCGCCCACATGTTTTGGTACTCGCCAGTCGGACTGCGACTTTATCCTCGTGCCTGGAGGCCTGGCCAGAGGAGCGAAGCAAGTGCAGCGATGCGTCGGTTGCGAGGTCTCGCCGCACTTCGTGGTGGAGCTGGAGTTCTACCCTGCCCTCTGCCGCCTGCAGGCCCTGGGTTTTCGCAAGCCCCCCCCCCCCCCTCTCCCTGTGGATGCCCCAACGGGTGTGGGGCCGCCCCCAGGGGACTTCGGAAGGGCTCACATGCCCCTGGAGTTGGGGGAGAGAGCTTTGAGGCCCCAGGATGCCAAGGAGGTCCAGCGTCTTCTGAGCAGGGCCCACCAGACTTGGGCCAATGTTTCCGAGGGAGAGCTTTGTCAGAGGCTGGAGGAGGAGCTCCCCTGCCTTGGTTCTAGAGGCAAGGACCCCCAGGTTTGTTGGAAGCCGATCCTTCAGGAAGATGTCAAAGCTAGGCGGTGCCCAGAGCTCCGTGCCATGAGGTGGTTTTGTTCTAGGTTCCGCGCTGCTGCCCAACTTTTACCTGCGGTCTGGGCTGGACAAGCCTCGACTGACATCAGGCGCACCGTCGGCGAGCTGCTGACTGGCGTGCTCTAGTCTGAGCGGGTCCCTTGTCAGCTGCCCCACCAGGACAAAATTTCTCTGTTGCTGGACATCAGGGACTCGCTCAAGGACTGGGATTGTTTCAACCCTCCTCCCCGCGTTGAGCTGGATGCTATTTTGAAAAACTCGGCCTCAGGACACGTTGCATCCCCCGCCTCTTGCGTAGGCGAGGGCGGGGGCGACTCCTTGCATGCTGCTGGGGATCCCTCTCTGAGCGACTTGGATCGGCCTTCTGACCAGCTTGCTGTTAGGCTTGCTAGGCTGGAGGCCCTGCTCACGCGCCAGGAGGAGGTCCTAGCTGCGTGCGCAAAGCACTACCAGCGGAAGGCCGGTCAGGACTGGCATGCTTGGTCGACGGATAAACTCAGTCAGGGTGCCCGCAATGTCCAGTGTGCACTGGAAGCCCACTGCCACCCTCTCCTCTGAGGGTCAGGTTGTTTCTGATCCCCAGCAGTTGCTCGGCGCTGAAGTCAAAACGTACTCGGGCCTCTGGCAGGTCCGCGCGTCGCCCCCGAAGCTCAGGTGCCAACCCTCTGAACCCCTTTCCCCCTCTGGATGTGGAGTATCTTCGGAAGCTGAGCAGGAAGTACCCTAAGAGGAGTGCCGTGTCCTACGATGGTTTTCACTTGAGGCATTTTCAGCACCTCAGTGATGCCAGCTTGGAGGTGCTCAGCTTGATCCTCTCGCTTGCTGAGCGCTCTGGCATTCTCCCGACCCAGCTTTCGGCTGTTCTGGTGGCCTTGTTGGCCAAAGAGAAGGGGGGGGGGGGTCGGCCGATCGGCATTTTCCCTTCGGTGCACCGCCTCTGGGGGCGGGCTCGCAGGCCGCTGGCGGAGGCCTGGGAAACGCGTTTTTCCAGGGACTACTGGGCCGCTGGACGGCACAGAGGGGCTATGGATTGTGTGTGGCGCCAAGCCTTTAGGTCGGAAGCTGGCGTCAGGCGAGGTGCCTGCTCAGCCACTGTTCTGTGGGACATGTCTAAGTACTATGAGCTGATCGACCTCGAGGCCTTGGAGCTTAGAGGCCGCAGGCTTCAGTTTCCCCTGGGTGTCCTGCACATGTGTCTGGCGGCGTACAAGTCGGCTCGGTATATCTGCCTCTCTGGTATCATCTCTGGCCCTCTGAGGGCCACCCACGGCATAATCGCGATCTGCAGCATGGCCACTACCCTCATTCGTGTCCACGCCCTCGATGCCTTCGACACGGTTCCTCGTTCGCTCAGCCTGCACCGCATTGATCGGGAGACTTCGGAATTTTCTTCCTTCGGCGCCTATATCGACGACACTAGCATCTCGGCTATTGGTACCAGGTCCTTTGTTAGATCTACCATCCTGAACATGGCTTCCCTGCTTCTGGCGGGTATCAGGCAGATGTTAGGGGGCTTCGGGCTTCGTGGCTCTCGACAAGGTTGCCTTAGTGTGCTCCTGTGGCGCTTTGGGCCAGCAGCTGGAGGCTGACTTGGGCCCTTTCGGTGCACTGGACACCTCCGCCATCAACCTCGGCTGCGACGATGCGGCTGGCAAGCGTTTCCGGACGGGCAAAGGGAGGACGAGGAAACATCAAGAGAATAATATCAAGATGCAGCACAAAGCTATGCGTTTGAAGCGGCGCCGGTCTCACTTCGGGAGGAAAGCTGTCAAGGTGTTCACTTCAGGCCCGATGCCTGGATTTATAGACGGTTGTGAAGTCCAGGGCCTCACGGACGGTGAGGTGCACAGTCTGCGGCGAGTGGCCGCCAGTTCTATCAAGCCCGATGCCGCACGCAGATCGCTGACGGTGCTGTCTCTTATTGAAGGGGGCCCTGTTTGGCACGGCTCGGTTGCCCCTGTGCTGCGCTATATCAAAGAGGTCTGGCTTCTCAGGACGAGCGCTTTTCCTGGAACTCTGGACTGGGCTACTTCACGGGCTTCCTGGGAGAGTGTGTTTGTCAGTCGCCAGCAACCTGTTACTTGGAGGAGTGTCTCGGGGCCGATGAGTGCCATGTTCATGAGTCTTAGGAGGATCGGGCAGGACACGAGGACCATGGCTGTTTTTTACCGACGACATGGGGCGAGAGCTCTCCTGCACGCAACTCTCGCCAGCTCTTTTCACGGTTCTGCTGCGCCAGGCTGTGCTGCGCCAGCTCGAGAGAGCGGCCTACGGCAAGCTGGTGGACGGCGATCTCTTTTACGGCGTCGGAGTTCCTCCGCCAGAGCCTGTCCAAGGCCTAGATGAGCCTGCAGCCGCGGAATTGGCCCCCGATCGGAAACCCCCCGACCTTGATGGATCGAATCGCCTGTGCTTCGATGTCGTCACGGCTGGTCCCCGTTCGAAGCAAACTCACGGCCTGAGAAAAAGGCTCCGTGCGTGCCTTTTCTTGCAACGCCTTGTGGGCCAACTCCCGCGCACTAAGGTACGGCTACCAAGTGTGCCCTCTGTGCCCGCTTTGTCATGCTAAGGTGGACTCTGTCTTTCACAGATTATGGGAGTGCGAAGTGTGCAAGGAGGAACGGGACGAGCTAGTGGATGAGGAAGTAATCTCTTGGGCCAGGGACGCTTGTGACCAGAACTCGGGGGACCTCGTGAACTTCTTGACGGGTGCCTTTGCGCATCCTGGTGACTATGTGCCGCAACCAGTCAGTCAGCAGGACTCGGACGCTGTCAAGATGGAGTTTTTCCAGGAAGGTTTCCAGGATTCAGGCTTGGAATTCCCTGGGCCCGAGAATATCCGCTTTGAAGGCAGTCTTTTCCTGGACGGCAGTTGTTTTCGGTCTAAGATTCGCGAGTTGTCCAGGGCTGGCTGGGCCTTCGTGCTTATGCCTGATCAGGGCCACCTTCTGGCCAGAGTCTTCGGGCCTGTCTGGTCTCACTTGCCGCAGTCGTTTCAGGCTGGTGAGTTCTCGGCACTGGCTGCTGCTGGTGTCAATTTAGACGGGCCTGCGACACTTTTCTCTGATTGTGCGTCGGTTGTCTGTTTGTGCTCCAGGGCGCCTCGGGGCCGCCTGGGGGGGCAATGGGCCTACGCGGGCTCGGTCCTGGAAGCCTTCGCGGGTGCGGGTCCCCTCCTCCAGGGCCTGGTCAAAGCCGCCGCGCACAATGCTGTAGATGAAGAAGGAATTTCTGTTCAGGAGGCTTGGCGGAGGACGGGTAATTTTCATGCTGACCTCGCTGCGAAGCGAGGTGCGAATGTCCATCCCCAAGCCAACCCTGATGTTCTGTCTCGCGTCGAGCGCGAGATTAAGACCTCCAAGGCTGTCATCCTCTTAGCAGCCAAGATCTTGCCGCGCTGGCCGCGGCTTGACTCATCTGGCGTGCAATTCATCAAGCCTCAGATTCGATCCGCTCAGACGTCGAAGACGCCGCATGAGTGGTGCTGGACTGGGGAGCGTTGGCAGTGTGGCACGTGCCTGAGGGGCAAGCGAGGCCAGGCGCGTCCTGCACCTGGCCACTGCGTCGTGCCTCCGCGTCTGTGCCCGAGCCTCCTGGAACAGTTCAACCATATTTGTGCGTTGTTGGACTGCACGGACGGCTCTTTCCTCTGTATCTGCCGTCGATGCGGCTGTTACAGCACAGGCGGCCGCGTCAAGAAGCTGGGTGAACCCTGCACCTGTAAGAAGTCAGGGGCAGGACTTACGGCCTGGAACTATGTTACCCAGGGCCGACACCCACAGCAGATCAAGAGGGAGAAGAACGTACAGTTGTTGCCCTCTCCCTGGACTGTGCTGTGAGGAGAGGTGGTCCCCACTGGATGGGGGCCAAGCAGAGGTCGAGCGTGAAAAAATCCTCCTCCTCGCTCCTCGCTCCTCCCCTCCTCCTCCTCCTCCCTCCGCCTCGTCCTCCTCCTTCTCCTCCCTCCTCCTCTCCTCCCATCCTCTTCTTCTCCTCCTCCGCCTCCTCCTCCCCTCCTCCTCCTCCTCCTCTCCGCTCCTCTCCTCCTTCTCTCCTCCTAATCTCTCCTCCTTCCTCCTCTCCTCCTTCTTCTTCTCCTCTCATCTTTTCCTCATCCTGGTCCTCCTCGTCCTCGCTCCTCCTCCTCCTCCTGCTCCTCCTCCTCCTCTTCCTCCTCCTCCTCCTCCTCCGCCTCCTCCTCCTCCTCCCTCTCCTCTTCCTCTCCTCCTCCGCCTCCTCCTCCGCATCCTCCTCCTCCTTCCCCTTTCTCCCGTCCCATCCTCATCCTCGTCGTCCTCGCCTCTTTCCCCCTCCTCTCCTCCCCCCCCCCCTCCCCCTGCCTCCCCCCGCACCCCCCTCGTCCCCCGTCCTCCCCGCCCCCTCCCCCCCCCGCCCCTTGCTCGGCGCCGGGCGCCTCCCTCTCTCGGCCCGCTGGCCGCGCCCCTGCGGCGCACCCCGTCCGAGGTGCAGCTGCCCCGCAAGTACCGCGCCCCGCGGGTGGGCGAGAGGAGCGGCGCGGCGCGCACGCGCGCGGCTCGGGGAGGCCCCCTGCCTGATGATTGTCGTGCTGCTCGGGCTCGCCACGGGGGAGGCAGGTCCTGAGGGGCACGGGTCCTGAGGTTTCTCGCCGTGTTCGGGGTCTCGGGTTCCTCCTTGTGGATTGCGCTCCCCATCTTAGCCTGTGAGGGTGTCACGAGAGGATGGCATGGGAAGGGGTGGGGCTGGTCGCTCTCTGAGGCTGGCGCGAACATCCCTTGCAGCCAACGAGATGCATCTAAGATCACAGACATGCTTAGGGCCGATACTGTTGCCTTGATGGCCGCTGATCAGTACCAGCTGTCTCCTCCACGGGCCCCGGGACTTTCAGAAAACGACAGGGGAGGATGATCTCGTGCCGGTGGAAGGCCCCAGGGTCCAGGACCCGTTTCCCTCAGGACTCGTGTCCCCCATGCTAGTCGGGCCGTGGCCACCCGGCGCGCTGAGGCCTCGGGTTGCGCGCAGAGAGCCCCACCAGGTGGTCCCAGCTGGCTGCAACAGGCCCCGTCCCAGCTGGCCTCCACAGGCTCCCTGAGTACTCCAGATTTCGTAATAAAGGGAGGGGGGTCTCATTTCGGGGGGGGGGTCTCTTCCAGGCTATCTTGGAGGGCCTGGGGGGTCTGGGGACGATGTTTTGGAGGGTTCTCCAACGGGGGAGGTCTGAAA